>LBNU01035737.1:36526-89420 GCA_014162995.1 Artemisia annua
CAGAATTTCCAGGAATTAAGACATAGGTTTTCCAAGAAATTTTCCGGAAACACAACTAAAACTTTCTGTCAGACCACTCTGACGGCGTCACGGGTGAATACCTGACGACGTCAGGCGTAAAAATCTGGAATTTATTTGTTGATTAAGTTTTCTAACGGAACTTGTATGTTTGTTAAAATCTCATCTTATAAATTCCAGGAAACCTGTAGAAAATTCATTCCACAAGCATTATATCTTACTTGCTTTCTAGGTTTACGTCTATATATATATGAATAATGCCGCCGATTTTACGCGAGGTTTCTTGTAGTATTTCCATTTTAACAGGTTATTTAAGACAAGAAGATGATGCATATACTGGAAGCGAAGCTTTGATAGTTCATTTTCTTGGAGGAGGATCTAACCATGTTACTTCACTTGCATAAAGAACGAATCAGGGGAGTGTCCAATTTCATTCTTTTAAGTTTTTTTTATCTTTTCAATTCCTTATTTTCGAACATTGGGGACAATGTTCAACTTAAGTGTAAGGGGGGTAAATAAGGGTAGATTAATGATACCTCATAAGATACCATTATGCTTGATTTTTGCTTGTTCGATAGTAATTGTGTAATAAAACTGAGAGAAACACTCGTTAGGGTAATTTTAGCGCAAATTTAAAATTTTTTACATTACTTAGGAGTGAAACTTTAGTCCTAATAAGCGTCTCATGGATAGGAGAATTTATGACTAGCACAAAAACCGTACTACTAAAAAATTTTCCACCCAAATATGTGAGGTTCACCCCTAGAATAGGTAGGAAGAGAAGCATTCAACTTTAATGCTTATGTGTGTACCGGTAGTACTTAGATTATAGAACTTGCGTCAGTGACCATTCCGAGTCCACAAGTGAGATTACATTCGTGTAGATTAGGATTAACTACATGATAAGAGGCATTAGGATAACCCATGTTTTACACCTGTATTATAATTACATTGACTACATTGGTCAAGTAATTCTCCCACACCTTTGCGATGTACCCATTTTTGGTACACGATACCCCTAGTACACCCTCCAGAGCCTATCCTTTCGTTTCTAACTTTAAGTATCATACTCAAAGGAAGAATTTGTTTACAATCCACCCCCAAATGTGCAACCAAATCGCCTTAGCCTACCTTGTATGCACTCACCTTTAGTGCATTATTTTTATTTGTTAAACCCTTGTCAATTGTCTAATTGGTTACGTTGTTGCTAAGTCGAGTCATATCTTGTACATATTGTTTTGGGATGATTGGGACTCATGGGTAAAGTACTAGTGTTATGGAGTAATGGGGAAGAACATCATTTATTACCCCCATATGTGCAAAACGTTTTTAAAAGTACTCCAAGTGTTTTGATTGTTTCAACACGAGTCGTAGAATAGTAAATGTAAAGTATGTAAAAGTTTAAGTGTAAGGGGACAGTTTAATCCCCATTGATGTATTATTTTGGATGGTAGGGTAAAAAGGTATGCAAAAAAATAAAATAAATAAATAAATAAATAAATAAATAAATAAAAAACATACGGACTACCATCCGCACCTATCTTTTATTTCTAAGTTATGTTTTGTTTTTATTTCATTTTGTTGTCGATAGTTTAAGATTGAGTCTAGTCTTGGCTTGGCAACGCCACTTGTATATGTAACTAACCAAGATGATTGACTAGCCACCAGTAAACTATCCCTTATCCAACCAAACCGTGTTTTTCCATATCCCTAAACCTCCCGTTATAACCCTTTTGTAAAGCCCTCTTTGATAGTTATCCTAGGTGCTTACGCCTAAGTGGAGAAGGTTTCGATCCTCTCTCAAGCCTATGGTAATCTATTTACTATGTCAGGTAGTGAGTGATATTATCCATTTCCTTTACATTATATTTACATATTATCAACCGAGAGATGTGAGTATCCAAACACTACATGAGAGGTGCTAGTATATTTTCTCCGTGCTTATTTTGAGTAAAGTGGAACGACTAATTCTTGTAATTACTTTTATGTTCGCATTAAATGACCTCTAACTTGTATTTTAATTGGAATAAAAGCGCATTTGCTTGAGGACAAGCAAATCTCAAGTGTAAGGGTATTTGATGAGACGAAAAATGTTACGTTTTTAGGGGTCAGTTTGAGTCCTAATTCGTATATTATTTGATCGGATTTCACCCAAAGTCGTTTCTTTTCTCATTTTAGGTACTTTTGAGGAGAAAATCACAAAAGAAGCATTTTCGGGCGTTTTCGGAGTGAAAAAGTGCGGAAAACAACAAAATCTCAAAAGACCCTAAAGTGCACAGAAGGTGACGGCGTCACAAGCTTCAACGTGACGACGTCAGGAACAAATGAAGTGAAGAAATTGGAAGTTACTCATGACGGGCCAGAGAGTTTTTGGCCTAGTCTGGTGACGGCGTCAGGGAAGGCCGTCAGATCTGGAACAAGGCGGCGTGACGACGTCAAGAAGGCCATCACAAAACCCTAATCGTCGGCGTGACGGCGTCACACCTTGGGCTGACGCCGTCAG
Source organism: Artemisia annua (assembly GCA_014162995.1). Taxonomy (NCBI): domain Eukaryota; kingdom Viridiplantae; phylum Streptophyta; class Magnoliopsida; order Asterales; family Asteraceae; genus Artemisia; species Artemisia annua. The sequence goes on from LBNU01035737.1 coordinate 39,048, forward strand.
CCCGTATTTTCTATATATATAGGACGAATTTTATTGTTTTAAAAGAGGAACTTGGTGGAGAACTTAAGGGTTAAACCCTAGCTCGTGTATTACAGACCTTAGAGGGTACTTTTACCCCTCTAACTTGCATGTTTAATCTAAGATAAGTCTTCATTCAATCCATACAATATGTCTATGTGTTGTATGATCTATGTTTGTGCTTTTCTTTCCTTCAACATGCTAGGCTAAATTAACTTGTGTTTGCTTAGATCTAATGAAACCTAACTATTGATTATCATGTGATGTGTATGTTGTGATTGTGATTTGGATGAATGTTTCATCTACGTTAGACTTAAGAAAACTGGCTAACCTCCTATACGGTAACAAGCTTGAACGTCTTAGGAAACGTGAATCGTATGTGCGTTAATCGATTTTAAGGTAGTATTTCATGCGTAGGTTGCTATCGGTGAGCTTATGATAGGATACTTGACGTATCGTCATAGAGTGAGGTAGGAGCTTATAGAGTTAGGGAATTGAACGCACTCCCTACGACTTGTTAGGAATACACCCGTCATCCACGCAAACTCAACATACTAATTACATGGTAAAAGATAGTTAGGGAGTAATGAAATCTAAGTAAACACTACTTTCCCCACCATTGTTTTCTCAAAACTTTAATTTAATTTGCATAAGTAGATACTTGGGTTAGTTGACTAGCAACTAATTCCGCCCACTCCTTCAAAACCGAGATTTTACTGCTTTCATAAAAACATAAAAATACAAAAATAATCATCCTCCACCCTTAGACCTTAATTAGAGTAGTCTTTAACCTAACGAACACTATTCCCTGTGAGAGAACGATCAATCCCCCGGTACTTGCCACTACACTATACTACATCGGTCAGGTACACTGCCTGGTGGGGATTGTAAGCTTCTCGAGATCCCTCGAGAGGTAAAACGTAGTGCGTGTTGCAATCCCACGCGCATCACCTCGTAAATTCGTGAAAGTGATATTTTTAAGACCGGAAAAGTGATTTCCCGGGTCGTTTCCCAACGAGGAGTGAATGGAAAGTATCGTAAAAGGAATGAGATTAAAATGCTTGTATGATAGGTTGTGAGAGTTATTTGGTATTACGGTACGTTAAAATTACAAGAATTAATAATTAACGAACGAAAATGGGAGTAACACAACCTAAAAGGGAACAAAAGCAAGAGAATACTAGGGAAATCCTAATTCTACCTAAAATACTACGGGAAACAAAATAGGGAAGACGGGGAATCCTAAAACACAATCTAACACAAAAACGTGACGTTTATTTAAGATAAACGTCAACTCGCAAATTAAAAAGTGAAATTTAAGCTACGCAAGTCCTACGGGGATAAAAACAATTTTCCTACGATTATAATGATAAAAGAAAATTTTAGAAAAAAGAAAATCAAAAATTTAATAAAAACTCTATTTAATATAATTTAATTACTATTTTACACTAATTAATTGAAAATAAATATTAAAACTATTTAAATAAATCTGAAATTTTTCTGACAAATTCTACAAGGCAAAACTAATTTAAGAAAAATATAAAAAGTTGGGGTCTAGTGCAAAATAAGCAGAAAATAAGCAAAACTAAAGCTGAGAGGTTTAAATAAGCAAAACAAACAACAAATACATAAATAATAAATAATGTAAGGTATAACTGAAAAAGACCCAAGGGCGAGTGGTAGTGTGTGGTATGGTTTTTCTTTTCTTTTTGTAAAACACTTAAACACAGATGATAAACAACTTTTTTGCAACAAATTCTTTTCTCAAATCTGAAATAAAGTTTTACAAATAAAAAATTTCCACAGATTCAATATTTTTTCTTCTCTTTTGTTCAAGCTTTTTGAAAATTTGAACAACCACACCAATAAGTCAATCAGCTTAAATAAGCTTGAACCAACAAAGCAACAACAAGATACAGTAACAACAACAAATCAAACAACAAACAAGAATATGGAATCAAACTAACAAGCTCAGTTGATGAAAATTAAGAACAAGCAGCAGCAGCAAACAAAAAGAAGCCAAGAGAAGGCTTCAAATAAGCAATTAAATAAGCAAAACAGGGCAAACTAAAAGCATAAACTTAAAAACAACCTAGGGGGCTACTCAAAACAACAACAAACAAGAAAATTTACCCAGATTTGACCACTTTATGGCCAAATGAAAATTGTTCAAAAACTGGATGCAGGGGAGATTCTCAGTCAACAAGCAACTTCCAAACCCAAATTGAGTGACCAAATGGATTTCAAAATGGATTTTTTCTTTTTGATTTTGATAAATAAGCTGGAAAACATTACAAAAACTCAAAAACTTTTCACTTTTATCCAGAAATCACCCTTGTGCACCCAATAGAAATCTGTCCCATCTTTGGTGTATGCAAAGTTTGACTTTTTAATTTTTGAACACAAGTTGACTTTTGTTGATTTCTAATGATCTAAACTGACTAAATATGTTATGTTAATCCTAAATACAACTAATTTAAGTGAATTAGACAAATTATGAGCTAAACTAAAACTTGTGCTAATCTATTTATCACACAGTTAAGCTGTGTAGAAATTTGAAAAGGATTTTGACTATGGAGCTTAAAAACTACAAAAGCAATATTGTAAATGGTCTAATATTAAACTAAGAGTGCTGCCTAGATGGTGTTTAGCTAATCACAACAACCATAACACACGAACAACAGCAATACCAAACACCCCTTATGTAACTAGTTTTGAAAATTTTCAAAGTGAATCTCAATTTAAAGACATGAAACTAAAATGAAAGCTTATACTAATCAATCCTAAACTTAATTAAGCAACTTTGAATAATAACAACCCTATGTTATCACAGAATAAGGATTATGCAAAAAGAAGGATGGCTAAATGCTTACTTGACATCCAAAGCTGAGGTCTAACTAAGAACCAGTAACCAAACCACAACCTAATGTCCCCCATGGGACTCTAAACCAGATTCCATATCCATTTCTGCTACTGCTTCTTCTTTTTTCTTTAATTTTTTTTATATATATATTTTTTGATTTTTCTGTTTCTTTTCTTTTCTGAATTTATACTTCGTTTAAACTTCAAATAACCTTAAAACAGTTTATAAAAGCTATTGGGACTAACCAAAGTGCAATTTAAGCAAAAAACAAGGAATTTAAAATTTAAAGTAAAAATATGAATTTATTAAAACTGAAAGATTACTTAAATTAAATTGAGAATTTGGAAATTACAACTGAAACTAAGTCTAAAATAAAGAAAAGATACAAAGAGGGATGCCCTAATGGCTTACATGAGTCCTCTATTTATACTACAATCGAATTAGGTAGGAATTGGTCTCTTGTGCTTTTTTACTGAGAGAAAACAGCATAAATCTTCACTTGTGTTTCTTCTAAGTAAATCCCAGCCATCAGATTAAAGTTAACATGATCTCAGCCTTATATTAAGTTTTGGCGCCAATTTGGTTGTGAGGATTTCCAGCGTGGCAGGGTGTTAGGTAGGGTTTTGTGAGGGGAGGAGGAAGATAGTGGGATGGGGATATGTGTGGGGAGCTTTTGAGGTGAATGGTGGTGTGTGACAGTGGTGATGGTGGGGAGGTTTATATGGCGGGTAAAAGGGAGGTAGGGGATGAGTTGGGAGGTTTGACTGTTTGACCACATGGGATAAATAACACCGGGGTGTGGGCTGGAAGTGTGTTTTGGGCTGGTGGGTTTAGGATTGGGTTATAAGTGGGAAAAGGGTATATTGGGTTTAATTTAAGAAAGAGGGTCCGTTTGGTTTAGTAATGAATAAAGCCCAAGGACCATTTATGTATTTTCTGAATTTTTGAAGGGTATTTCCTGCCAATTTCTCAAACTTTATTCAAGGACCACTTTTGCCAATTCATGATTTCCCAAGGTCACTTTCATCATTTTTCTTTAAATTAGAATTCCCGGGGACCATTATTGCCAAACTTGCAAACTTGAGGGACTGAAACTGCCAAACTTTGTAAACTTTATTCCAGGGACTCAGAATGTCATTTTATGATTCTTGGAGGATGATTGTTGATTTTTTCTTCATAAAAACTCTCCAGGGACCATTTCTGACATTTCTTGATAGTACAGGGACCAAACTTGTAAACTTTTGAAACTTTTCACCAAAGGACTAATTATGACAACTTGTGATTTCCAAAAGACCTTTGTTGATTTTTCTTCCAAAATAAATGCTCAGGGACTGATTTTGTCAAGTTTTGAAAATTGAGGGACTGAAACTGCCAATTATGCAAACTTTGTTCGTTTTTATCTGTTTTCAATCATTTTGCATCTGAAACATATAAAATACAACCCCAGGATATTTTCAGTATTTTGATGCATATTTGAGTGTTTTTAGATGTTTTGGCAGTTCAGATAAGACAAAAATGATGAGTATTTGCACACTCATCAGATATGTATCAATCCATTATTCAAACAATGATTGATACTATCCAAGATTCTACATGTCTATACTATGTGTTTGAACAAGAAAACTTGACACAAAATTATCTTGATTCATCTTGAAAATTTTGGCTATGTTAAGTTTCCAAGATTAGATATGATATTTTTCACAACTCACACTTGTGTTTAAAATCTTGTATCTAATTCTTCTTGTTCATCTTATGTGATAAACTACATGTTGCATACCTAAATTTAAGTGAATAATGCTTCATTGCTTAAAATTTGATGCATATCTTAACAATTTATGTGCATTCTTGAAAAATAATGGTAGGTAGCATGTGTATTTTGTCCACATATCACAACTTAAGATCAACTAAAACACTCATTGCTCTTTGAATAGCTTTTCTTATGATCATGTGATCTAAGCACATTTACCTTTCCTATATATTCTCTTCCTCTTGATCTTCACAACTTGTACACCTAATGAGGAATCTTAGTACTAATTGCCTTAATACCCTTTGGATAATATGAGTCATCACCCATATCTAAATTTCACTCTACTAGTATTTAAGGATTAGAGAACTTGTCTAAGCATTACACCTAAAATCTCAATCTAAGTTAAAAATGAATAACCAACCACTTTCTCCAAACAATGTTCTTGACAATTTCACCCTCCAAAGTAGTGACACTAATTCCTTGAGTGGAAACAATGGAAGTGAAGAAATTGCTAACAACAATGTTGTCCCTCAAGCTACAACCAAGAGTGATGGGATGGGAAATGGGTGGTTTATGCTAAACAACCAACAACAATATCTGATGACGTGGGATTGCGACCACGCAACAGGTTTTACCTCTCAAGGGATCTTGAGAAGCTTGCAATCCCACCAGGCAGTGTACCTGGTCGGTGTAGTATAGTGTAGTGGTAAGTACGGGGATTGATCGTTCTCTCACAGGGAATAGTGTTCGTTAGGTTAGAAAAACTACTCTAAAAGGTCTAAGGGTGAAGGAAGATTATTTTTGTATTTTTATATTTTTTTATGAAAGCAAGTAAAATCTCGGGTTTTGGAGGAGTAGGCGGAATTAGTTGCTAGTCAACTAACCCAAAAACTACAATTGCAATTAAAAATAAAATAACTAAACTATTGTGGTTGTGAAAACTTATATGGAGACAAATGTGTTTACTTAAATTTTCTTACTCCCTAACTATCTTTTACCGGTTAATTGGTGTATGTATTACTTGCGTGGATGACGGGTGTATTCCTTAACAATTCATGGGGTGGCGTACATATCTCCCCAATTCTATGAGCTCTTATCTCCTCCTACAACGATGCGTAAAGCACCCAATCATAGGGATTGTAAACAGTGGCTCATGCGTTAAATACTACCTTAATAACCTAGTACGCATTAGTTACATATTTCTTAAGACGTTCAAGCATGTTACCATATAGGAGTTTAGCCAGTTTTCTTAAGTCTAACATTGATGAATCATTCATCCAAGACAAGTAATAACACACCAATCAACCAATAATTAATAGTTAGGTTTCATTAGATCTAAGCAAACACAAGAAAAATCTAGCCTAACATGTTAATTGAAAGACAATCATAAGATATGATTAACCAACACATAGACATATTGATTAATTTAAGTGAGGACTTATCTTTAATTGAACATGAAGGATTCAAGGGTGAAAAACCCTTGAAAACACAGCTAAATTCGTCTCTAGGGTTTTTCCCAAACTTGCACCAAAAGTTCCACACTAATGAATGAAAAATAGAAAAGTATATATAGATTTTACATTCTGACGGCGTCAACTTATACACTCTAACACCGTCAGCTTGCCGCCATTAGGGTTCTCGGATGGTCTAGATCTACTTCTGACGCCGTCACTTGTATATGTGCTCTAGGCCGTCACTCTTTAACTTAACACCTGACGGCCTACTTCCTCTAACACCTGACGCTGTCAGGTGTAAACATCTTGTTTTCTTCATAGGGCGTCTAGTGTAATCTGATTCTATTCCTTTGTCAACGTTGGCTGACGGCGTCACCTTGTGACTCTGACGCCGTCAGGAAGGTTTTCCAGCTTCTTTTGAGACTTTGTCGTTTTCTTCACTTTTATGCTCCAAAAACGTCCAAATTAGCATGTTTTCCAGAATTCTTCTCAAAAGTACCTAAAATGACAAAAGGAACGATTTAGGACAATATTTGATCACATTTACTCGAATTAGGGCTTAAATGACCTCTTAAAATGGGTACACTTTTCGTCTCATCAAATACCCTTACACTTGGGATTTGCTTGTCCTCAAGCAAATGAGCTTTTATTCCAATCAAAATATGAGTTAGGGGTCATTTAACACAAATATAAAAGTAATTACAANTATTTGCTTTCGGTTTTTATTTGTCATCATCAAAAAGGGGGAGATTGTTGAGGCAACATGATCAAGATCTCTTTATGTTTTAATGATGACGAATAAACCATCGAAACACATAAAATAACAAACGTTAGCTCAAAATCGCCGGAGCCAATGTCTGCTCCTGGCGCGAACGCGCCAGGACACTGTATGGTTCCGGGCGAATTTTGAAAGTCGGCTTTCCCCTTACCCGACAAATGTGGATCTTTCAATACATGTATGAATATGTTTTGAGAACACTCGAAACGAGTTTTGAGACTTGAGAGATCCTACTTTTAAAACACCCATTTACGGGAAAACGCCAACTCATGTTTTCTAACTATCGCCTCTAGCCAAGGCTTTTCTTAACTTAGGGAGCTTATATATTTCACGAGACATCGTGTTGAAGCATCCATATGCTCATATCCCGTGCTTACGTCTTCTCTAATTACGTAACGGGGTTTACTCCTTTATTGGTCAAACTAAGTCAAAGGTCACTTTGCGTAAACGCATCCTTTCCTACTTGGGCTATGCTTTACATCAAGGCAAAGCACTTAACTTGTTTGAACCAAGGTATTAGTTGAGAACGTCGAGTCGTGGAAACTCACGAGATATGAAACTATGGATTCTCGACGTTGTGTTACTTGAACTTATAAGTAACCTATGATTTTCTCAACTTATAATCTTAATTGTCTAAACCTTTTCTTGTTAATGACAATTAGATTATGTCTTAATCTTCTCTTAATCTCTTTTCTACAAAAGACAAATCCAATCATATCCAACCAAATCCAAATCACAATCTCTTACACTCTTACATATTCCCTTACACACTACATCTCAACCATTCATTCCCTTACAACACATCTCATCCCTTCATTTTTAACACATGCCAATTGTTTGAATTCCTAAAGAGGCTCCTTTGATCTCAACCATTGAATTCAAACTAAACACATCTCAACCATCCATCCAACTTCTCCTCTCTATACCACCACATGTGTTTGATCCTCACCATCCATTTCAAACCAAAACCATCTCAACCATTGATCTCTCCTTTCCCCCCAAGCAAAGCATATTCCTTTGGAATATCCCTTCTCAATCCAAACACAAGGCATCCTTGATCCTAGCCATTCATTTCAAATAAACACATCTCAACCCTTCATTTCCCCCATATGCCAAATTATTTGAAAACCAAGGGAGGCTCCCTTTGATCCTAGCCGTCCAATTCAAACCATCTCATCTCAACCCTCCATCTTATTCTCCCCCCAAGCATTGGAATATTCCTTGGCATATTATTTCTTTCTTTTCTATGCCATGTGAGGAGATACACTTCTACCCCTTCCAAATTACCCTATCTACATTTTATACCCTTGTAATTTGGTTTCTCTTTAAACACTTCACAAATGATTTCCAAATTGGCTATTTGAGTTGGTAAACCTTAGAATGATTAATGTTAAGGTTTAGTGTGAAGTACAATTGGGGGTTTAGCAAGGATATGTATTTATAAGATCCAAACACCCAACACTTGGGAATTCCTTACAGACGCCCGGCGCGCTGCCCGCGCGTATGACGCGCCGGCCTCGGTAAATTTTCCCAAGTTTGGGTTCTTGGCCTATAAATACTACCCTTGCCTCTTGTATTCCTCACCCCTTGCTATTATTCTTTTTCTCTAGATTCTTTCTCTCTAAACACTCTCAAATATCTCTATCTCTCCATCTCTAATCTTGTGTTCTTGATTATCACACTAACATCTTTGAAAGAACACACATCTTTGCAAGGGAAGAATCACAAGAACCTAATCCACTCTTGTGATTGTGTCGAGGGTCTTCTTTCTTATACCCTTTCTATTACAATCGAGTCTCTAGGTTAGGTTAGGGCTTGGTTGAACAAACATATATTCATTCATTCAATTGTTTGTAAGGGAAGTCTTGTGTCTTGGTGACCAAGCCTAGATCATTGGGGATCTAGTTAGGGTTTGATACTTCCGGTGGGAAGTCTTGGTAGTGGTTTTGGTTACCCTTAGGTGAAGTCGAATCGCGAGATTCTTTTGGGTGGTTTCCGAGGGTGGAATACCGTTGGGGAGTAACTCCAGCTTTGTGAGCATCGATATTGGTGAATATCGGTGGAGTGAATTGTAACGGTTTGTAGTCCACCGAAAGGATTATACTAGTGAATAGTATCGGAGTCGCGGATTCGCAACTGGACGTACGGATGGTATAAACCCCCCATCCCGAACCAGTATATATCGTTGTATTCTTTACTTACTTTATATACCTTGGTTGTGCAAGTGGTTGTTGGATTATTGTACAACCACTTTGTGTTCTCTTTGGCTTAAAGTTTTTAAACTTCAAAAAAGCCGAAGAAACCGTATTCACCCCCCTCTACGGTTCTACAACTTGGAGGGGTGACACTCCCTTTAAATCTCTTTATCTTCGAATATATGCGATGGAAACTTGTAAGAACATTAATATTGCTTCCAAACTGGCTCATGATAACTTGGGTTTCTCTTTGCGTCGTATCCCTGGTAGTGGTGTTGAGCTGGAGCAATTCAATGATATGTCGAATTCCCTAGTAGGTTTCCAGCTTCCCACCATGAAGGATAGATGGGTATGGTCCTTAACGAGCTCGGGAGATTTTTCGGTTGCTTCGATTCGTAAATTTGTCGATGACCATCTGCTCACTGATGTTTCTTCCAAATTTTTTTGGAGAAAGATTGTCCCAATCAAAGTTAACATTCTTGCCTGGAAAATTAAATTAGATTATTTTCCCACTCGGTTTAATCTTTCTAGAAGAAGGCTAGATATTCATTCTATTCTATGCCCCATTTGTGAGAACCATACTGAAACTTCTAGCCATATTTTTTTCTCTTGTTCTATGGCGAGAGATATTCTCAGTAATATCGCCTCTTGGTTGAATGTTAGACCTCCTCAGGTCGCTTCTTTTGAGGAATGGAAGGTTTGGATAGCGATTTTAAAGCTTTCTTCTAATCGTAAGCTGGTTCTTGAAGGTGTTATTTATACTGCTTGGTGGACCATATAGAATTTTCTAGAATAAGATGGTATTTGGATCAACCACTCCTTCCAAGTCGGTTCTTTTTAATGACATTGTGGCTCGTTCCTTTCAATGGTGTAAACATAGGGGTAGATTCAATTTCAATTGGATAGATTGGCTTAAAAATCCTTATCTTGTAANAAAAAAAAAAAAAAAAAAAACTCACTTGAGGTTATTATTATAAACTTTAAAGAATTTACAATATAAAATAAGAGGCTGGTGATTCGCACACATTTATTTTTTATTTGCACACTCTATTGTACAGACCAAGGTTTTCAAGATCGGGATCCTACTCAGGATCGTTTTCGTCTTTGCAAGATCGTGATCATAAGATCGGATCGGGATCTTAAGATCCTACTATAATGTCATTTTCTTAATAGTTTTTGTAATATTATACAAATTTAAAAATTATTATATATTATAAACACAAAATTATATGAATGTTCCATCAAAATGTTGTTCTAAATTATGATTATGAAATGTTTAATAAGATTAACATGTTGTTTTTTAAATTCTACAAAAAATAATCCAGAAAATTGCAGTATTTTAGTTGAGGATCAGATTGGATTAGATCTTAAGATCCTATGGTCAAGATCGGGATCCTATAAGATCTTAAGCTTTCAAAGATCCTATGTAAGATCCGGATCGTTTTTGCTTTGCAGTATCGTAAAATCGTAAGATCTTAAGATCAGGATCGGGATTGGGATCCTGACAACTATGGTACAGAAATTAAAATATGTTATAAATAAAGTACAACTGCATGATAGACAAAATAGAGTGGAAATAAATTTTTAGAGTGTCAATTCTCTCAACTAAATACCATGTTTTGTGAGTTTGAGTGTAAACGACATGTCGATATTGGTTATCCATCTTTTTAATTGGGGTAGTTGTAGTTGTCGAATTATTTATGTCTGTTTCATCATGCCTAATCATGTTGATGCTTTGCTATTTCAGACTTCTGATTGCAATGCTTTTCTACACAACATATTTTTGTTAGAAGTTTATCAGTAAATAGGTTGTATTAAGTCAACAAAACAATTGTTTAAGCTAATGACTACGTGTGATATAGTTGTCATTCAAGTATTGTTACGGAGTTTGCATTTGAAATGAGATTATGCGATTATCACGTTTGCAGAAAGTAATTATGCAAGATAAAAATACAATTTTAAAAAAGAAAGTAAACCATGTCTAAATGCAGATTAAACAACCTTTAAACTCAACATAGGAGTTTGGATTGATTTATTTTAAAGGCTTGTAGCCATATTTGATTTTGAAAAACTTGCAAGTTCATTTTTTTTTTTTTTTTTTTTTTTTTTTTTTTTTTTTTTTTTTTTTTTTTTTTTTTTTTTTTTTTTTTTTTTTTTTTTTTTTTTTTTTTTTTTTTGACTTATAAGTTAATCAAATCGAGGTTAAATAAACTATATGTTCAATTCAAAAAGTTCTTAAGCCAAAAAATTTATCATAACATGACCAAATAAAGTAATGATTGTGATACTTTCAAATTTGGATCAATATGATCGGATGTTTACTCACAAACAAAACAACGGAACTTACTGCGAGACCCTTTTTTTTTCATTTGTGAAGTATAATACGAGTAGTATATGATCGATAGAGTATCCAAATAAACCTCCTCTTTCCCAAGAAAGAAATTATCACTGGATGAAATCACAAAATGATTTAAAAATATTATCATAAACTAGATTAGATATGGGCAATAATCCACGTGTGACACTATCATTTGTCATAATTGGATACCCAGTGGGCCATACAAATAGTGTGTCATGAAAAGCAACGCATGTGGGACCAAGTGACTTGTACCAGGATATGGCCAAGATTTGAAACCAAGTTGGAATTAGCTCAACCACATAAATTTGTGGTGGAAAGAAACCTCGACCACCTTCACATGGTCTTATTAGCTTTGTGATCGATACTTGCCATTATGTTCGCCAATAAGTCTTGTTCTAACTCCTAATAGTGCCAATTGACAACTACATATATGAACAAGAAGCGTATTGGTGTACATTGTACAACATCTAATACTAAAAGTACCAATTTAACAAGCCTGAGTCATGAAGTTTGCGTGTCTAGAACATTGTCTATGTGGGAAATTTCAGTGGTTTAATCAAACTTTGACGCCGAAAAATCTTATAAAGTGTTGTAGTTGATAATATAACGTTTAACAAGTTAAAGGTATTAAACTGTTAAAAAATACGAAACAGAAACTGATAAAAAATTGTGTTGTACTGTCAAATACAGTGAGCCAGGAGAGTGAGGGTGGTAAAAAGTTTATAACACAACCCTATGCAATGTTTTGAACCTTTTAATCGTAGTCACTACATTAAATTCCTGATATATGTATGTTTAATATAGTGTTCAAATAATAATTAGATGATCAAACAAGGGTCACGCATTGCTTGTTTCAAGCTAAATAAGCATAAGAAAAGTGCGATTTTAGTAAAAGTGGACTTGAAATATCAGTCTTGAAGTAATGGGATACACTCATACACACCGGCTATAATTAGAAGAGAGAAATGAACGATTTTAACCAAGTTGTTAGCTTAATTGGCTTAGTTTACGACACGTTAGATGGATTAGTTAACTTCTAAAAGAGGGTGACAAGCAGGTCGTATTAGGATGATTACAATTACCTAACTAGACTTATTCAAAAAAAGTAAATAATATCTTCCCAACACAAGTACGTAGATAACATGAATACATGATATGGTTTTATTTACATGGCATAATGTTACAAAGCTAGATATTAGACAAGATTAAAAGGTCAAAAATAAAAAAGTGACCATGATGTGATACAGTAGCATCTTCCCTAAAATGTCCAAACAAAAGACTTGTTAAAAGTGTATTAAAAAAAAGGCAACATGTAGGACTATTCTATTACTCATCCATTATATATCCCATAACACATAAATCATAATCACCACCTTATCCTCCCTAACTTGAGTCCATGGCTGCACACACCAATAGAGTTTCTCTTGCAATGGAGAGAACTGGCCAATGGTAATTATCCACTACTTAATTTCAAAAAAAATTTACACACATAAAAAGAAGTTGTCATTTTATTCAAAAATTTAGAAACTCACATTTATTTTGTATGATTTGTTCTTGATTAGGGTGTTCTCTCAAGATATACCAACTGATATTCTTATTCAAGTTGGTGAAGCAAAGTTCCCTTTGCACAAGGTATGATCATATCTATATTGGTGGAAATTTGGAAATTTTATATTGTTTACTTGGTTAGTGTGTTTTGATATGGCGCCATTACGTAGTTTTAACTTTTAAAAGTGTTTTAAGGTTATGTATCCAAATTGCTTATTTGATCATTTGTTGTTAGATTAAATATTTATTTGATTAAGGGTGTGTTTGTTAAAAGTAGCCTTGAGCAGTAGCTTTTTGCTCACCTCTTCTTAAATAAGTATCGGATATTTAGCGTTCTTAAAAAATAGCCACAACTCACCGCTCTTTTGCCAAACGATCACTAAACATCAAAATGCTTACCGCTAATCACCCAAAAAGCTTCACGCCACTTTGCGTCAAACATACCCTAATTATCAATGAAACAAGGTTTATTGAACAAAGAGTCACATAGAAACAATTTTGGTCATGTTTTTAACTGCTTATACAAAACTGTTTATATGATTAATTTTTAATAACGCAAGTGATTTAGAACTGGCTCGTTGACTTAGCGGTATATCCGATGCGAGATTAATGTCTTTGATAAGAGGGTGTGAGTTCAAGTCTCGTTATACATGTTATGTTATGCATGTATGCTTGTTTGCTTTATTAGAAAAACACATGTTAGTAGCAAACGCAATGACTTAACAATCGGTATTAGCTAGCAAGTACTTATACTTTTATGACACAGTTCATGTTAGTAGCAAAGAGCAACTACATAAGACGCCTAATACTCGAATCAAAAGAACCCGATTTAGCAAAACTAGATCTCTCAAACATCCCAGGAGGAGCTGAAATCTTCGAAAAAGCAGCCAAGTTTTGTTACGGTGTCAACTTCGAAATAACTGTACATAACGTAGCAGCTCTTAGATGTGCTGCTGAGTATCTTGATATGACTGATGGGTACTGTGATGGTAACCTTGCTGGTCGGACGGACGATTTCCTTGTTCAAGTAGCGTTATCGAGCTTGTCGGGTGCCGTTGTTGTCTTGAAATCCTGTGAAGATCTTCTTCCTATGGCTGAACATATTAATATTGTTCAACGTTGCGTTGAAGTTGCTAGTGCTAAGGTATATTCATCATCTCAAACCATGCTAACTTACTTTTAGCTTTAGGTCATTTAATTCTACGCAAGAAAAAAATGTTTTATTTCATCATATGCAAGCATCCAGAAAAGATTCTGAGACCTTAAATTTGCCTCATGTTTAATTATTGGTTTGCGAAGAAGTGTGACTTGTCGTAAAAAGGTTATTAACGTACGTACTGTAATCAAAATTGAAGTTATGTTACATTGGATTTTACAGGCTTGTAACGAAGCGAATTTCCCAAGCCGGTCACCCCCAAACTGGTGGACAGACGAACTATCAATCATCCACATAACGTTCTTCGAAAAAATAATCAAATCCATGACAGCACGAGGAGCAAAACCACTCACAATCGCTTCAGCCATTATAACCTACACTGAACGGTCATTGCCAGATCTCGTACGCAACCACGCAGGCACCACCATCTCCACGATCTCCATCAACTCCACAGCCCGAACACAACAACAACAACTCGTACAATCAATCATTAATCTCCTCCCAGTTGAAACAAACCGTTCATCATTTCCTATAAACTTCCTATGTTGCCTCTTAAGAACTGCGATTTTCTTAGGAAATGATGACTTTTGCAAGAAGCAACTAGAAAAACGGATAACGGCTATGTTAGAGCATGTCACGGTTGATGATTTGTTGGTATTGTCGTATACGTTTGATGGTGAACGTTTGTTTGATTTGGAGAGTGTAAGGAGGATTATTTCGGGCTTTGTTGAGAAGGAAAAGAGTGTTTCGGTTTTTAATGGTGGTGATTTTAGGGAAGTGTCCTCTACCGCTATGCTTAGGGTTGCTAAGACGGTTGATGCTTATTTAGGTGAGATTGCGACGTGCAATGAGCTGAGTATTTCGAAGTTTAATGGTGTTGCTAATTTGGTACCGAAAAATGCAAGGAAGTTTGATGATGATCTTTATCGAGCTATTGATATATTCCTCAAGGTAGCTATTTTAGTTTAAGTTTCTATTGAATAAATGGTTAATAATGGAAGAAACTAAAAGATTGCTTGAATTAGCTTATTTGAAACATGAATTTAAGATGTTAACATTTTTTTCATGAACAAGCCAATAAGCCTTTCGAAAATCTCTATTTGTAATTGTGCTTATCGTTGTTTTGAATATGCTATAAGGCAATAAGTTTTATAATTAAGTTAATCCAAACACCCATACTAAATCATACAGCTTTTATTTTCTAGGCTCATCTGAACTTAAACAAGCCACTAAGCTCTTATTTTGGGCTTATTGTGCTTTACGTCAACTTTTTACAGTTACGTTGTCATTTGCTAATCATACATTTTATTTGTTCTAGGCTCATCCGAACTTAGATGAAATTGAGCGTGAGAAAGTTTGCAGCGCAATGGACCCATTCAAACTATCATACGAAGCAAGGGTACACGCCTCTCAAAATAAAAGACTACCCGTACAAATGGTTTTACACGCACTATATTTTGATCAACTACAAACACGAAGTGGTAAAGACGAGAAGAAGACACCGGATGCACTAAGCATGAGGTCTCAAGTACAAGCAGACGTATCATTAGCTAAAGAAAACGAAGCTTTAAGATCAGAGTTGTTGCAAATGAAAGCTTATATATCCGATATACAACACAAGAATAATCAAGTTGGATCCACTTCATCAAGAATAGGTAACGGAAAGAAAAGTACTTTCTTCTCGTCAATGTCTAAAAAGTTTGGAAAGTTGAATCCGTTTAAACATGGGTCAAAGGATACATCTAATATCGAAGATGATGATGTTGATCATACGAAGCCTAGAAGGAGACGTTTCTCGATCTCTTAAACTCGAAAATCTTACTATCTAAATATCGAAGAACTAGGTTAGTTGGTGTGAGTGTGATTTTTTTTTTTTTTTTTTTAAGTTATATCTAAACGATTGTTTAATCATGTGATTTGTGTCGTATTTATTGTTTAAGCAAGTGTATATGTAAATTATACGAGAGATTTGAAAGTGTGTGTTTGTAGAAAATCAAAAAATTGTTCTCAACCCCAAGATGTTGGTTTCAAGTTTGTTTACACGTTTCATATAGTATATTAGTTCAATTCAATGTAGGAACACTCAAATGATGGTTCCAAGTACCGTACTTTGAATTTTGTCTCCTTTTACTGAAGAAAGACCTTGAAAAAAAATTGTGATTTGTGAAAATCATCCAATGACCACTAAGATACACACATCATGAACATTACTAATGTTCTGCAAACTAGCTAGCTAGATTATGAGTAGAAGCACAATGACTAATAGCATATTAATAGTTTTGATGGCACACGGACCACTTAACATATTAGAAGATATGTGGTTCTTTTGGGGGATCAATCAATGGAGTTATCAACTAGTAGTTGTTGATGCAAGGCATACACGAATTTGGCAGAAAAAAATATAGCTCCATGATTGTCACACCAAAGCACACATCCCGCATTGTCATACCAAGAAGTAATGTAACACACCATTAGAGAACAAAATTTAACAATGTATCCTATAATAATATCTTGAAATGGGACATTACCATACATCTAAGTAATCACGTATTAGCTAGTTTAGTTGCGATAAGTTTACTGAAAGTACGCTAATTGTGATAATCAGTTTGAAAGTGAGTGATGCCACATGTATATCTTCAATTAAGATAAGCCATGTTAGACGTCGCAGAAATCTTTTGCACATGACAGAAACTCAACTCACGATTATCATGATATGATTAAGACATGAAAAAATTCTACAACTAGTGTTGGATAATACCTCGACAACAAACCCGAAGTTCGATCGCGGAACGCTAGATCGCGAGTTGTATCGAGCACAAGTAGCAAACACGAGAGACTACAAAGACGACTAGAATATGCACACGATATACCCTCAACGAACTGTTGGTATTTTAGTGTAAAATAGATTGAGTTTAATATACATATAAGGGTCGACACTTATATGAATATTAACTGGACTAACGGGGGTTCCAAGGGGGCGGTAGCCCCCTTGGTGGGGGTTCGGGGGCAACGCCCCTGAGAGAAGCAGGGTCCAAGGGGCGGCAGCCCCTGGCAGGGTCCAAGGGGCAGCGCCCCTGGCTAAAATTTTTTATTTCCAATAAGTTGCTATGTTAAAAATTCCTCAGAAAATTAAATTTTCGGAAATTGAGGGACTAAATTTTGACAATTTGAAACCTTGAAACTGCCTAAAAGCAGTTAACCCTAAATCCCGTTTTCTGGTGTATCATACAGATACATACAGAACACAGAAAAACGGCATCTCTCTGCAAAACATAATACAATACACAAACTTGAATCAATTAGATTTTATCCGGTCGTTAATTGGTATCCACTCCAATTTAATCGATCTGAAAGCGTTCATACTCGTGACTTCTAATTGCTATCAGGATAACCATCCCATATTACCCCACATATTTACAACACGAACCCTTTATTAAAAACCTAATAAAGCTTTTACAATTGAGGAATAAGAATGAATAACTAGCATCCCCTCATCTCTATTTATATAGAGATGAGGAGGTGGAAACCTAAGCTTGCCTTGCACTCCAAGCTAACTAATCCTAGTTTATGTCTAACACCTAATCTAATTACAAAAGTACACTTAAGTCCCTAATCTATATTTAAGTTTACTACTAAATATATAACAACTAGGATTGGTTTTGAAAAGTGTTCTAAAACTAGGATGACTCTTTCTTTATTCTAAAACTAGGATGATCTTCATTTTTCATTCTAATTCTAAGATCTTGTTTTCATTTTACCATGTTATTTAGATGTATCTTTATAAACAGTTTAGCTTTGTTCGTTAAAAACAAGTACCGATGGCCCATTACATAATTCAAGAATAACGTTATGTTTACACTTGTTAAATTACTGTATTGATATATCTTAATTTTGATCAGTAAAACATAAACAAAGTTAGTAAGTATATCACTTAAGGGTCATAAACATAAATTATCGAACTAGACATTTGCATGTCATTATGTGTTCCGTCTTCGTTCATTCAGTTAAACGCTTAACTCCGCAGTTTAGCATGCTTGACCGAGTTAAATAGATACGCAAATATGTTTGTTTTAGTTACGTAGTAACTCAATAAATAAACTAACTTATCATGTCAAACGTTTCTCAGTTTTTTAAAACCGAACCGCCAAGCAAACAGGATTGTTCCCAGTTCCCGGCTTTTTTCAGGTTTCTCCTGTTGATCCAAACCGGCTCAGGTCTCTTTCCCAGTTGAAGCAACCGGTTCGGTTCGGTCCGGTTTTCAAAGCACCGTCTCAACAACAAACTCCTCTTAATGAGACTAATTATATTCTCGTATAGAGTGCTAGTTAGACATTTATACTAGTCAAACTATCTAGACTCACGTTTGTTTCACGAGTTTTCTCGTATGTGTCACCTTATACCAAAAAATGACTATCAGTTTTATTCACATCCTCATTCCTAGATCCACACACCATACACTCCAGAAGTAATTAACTGTAAAATTCGAGAAGGATTTAGTAAACAAAAAGGTGAAAACAAAACCAAAACGAAAAAGAAATGAGGTATGAAAAAAGAAATGAATGATTGGGTCCGTATGAAAGAGAATTATAAGAAGAAAAAAATTGCAGATATCCTACATTTAAAATAAGAAAAGCTACTAATCCTATAATTAGAATAAAAAAAAGAAAGTCATTCTAGTTTTAGAATAGGTTTTCAAAATCGGAAAAGGGATCCAATAAGAAGAATAATTAAAATGAGAAGGGTAAGAAGTAATTCTAGCCACACATTTTAATTTGAGAGGGAAAATTTGAATGAAGATGCATTTATTTTTATATGTGCATCTAGAATGTGTGATTGTGATGACTTCTTATCATTCTTATTTTTATTATTCTTCTTGTTTGATCCTAACTCTTCAAAATCGTCCTATTTCTAGAATTTACTCTTAAGACATAGCACTATGATTGTCACATCAGAGTACCACTGCATGTTTGATGTTGAGGATCTCTTGCACATGCAATAACGTTAAATCACCAAAAGGCAAAAATCATTGAGCTAAAGTTCAAAGCATGGTTTACAATTCCATGTGATTGTTTCGTAGTTCGTACATATAAACGAAAAGGCAGATCCAAATAGAGAGATTGTTAGACATACGCAACAAGGTTCCATTATAAACTTTGTATAAACCATATGGTATTCTGCTGAAGCCTCAAAATCATACAGCCCATAAGTCTTCTCTAAAATATATTGGCTAGGCCCTTCTTCAAAGCTTAATATGAGACCCACTCGATCATGTTCAAAACTTCAAATCCTCAAATCCAAATTTGGAATACTTTCTCCTTTTTAACACTTCAACTCTGCTATTTTACATTTTTGATTGAAAACTTCATACCCAAAGCTCATTTACGATTGTGAGCCTACACAAGTCTAAAAAATATACTATGTGTTAATATATGTAAATATACTTCGTGTACGTATACTTGTATATGTACTTATGTAAATTTGCATATAAATAAGATTGAGCATAGTATAGCTAATACCTAAGAAACCAAAGCTTTGAGTAGAGCTTTATTTTGTTTAGGCCTATCATAAGAACGAGCCGACCACGAGCTTGTGAAGGATGTCATGAGCCGAGCTCGAACTAAAACCATAAGGCTCGAAACGAGCTTGAGCTCGAGCTTTATAACTTTTAACACCAGGATCAAGCTTAATTTGGCATTTGGGCTCTACTCGGCTCATTTCAATCCTTTTCACATATTTTAACTTAGAGACTGAGCTTTAAAAACAATGACATGTATATCTAATAATTTGCCTTCCACCTAATGTCAACATCAAGATTTCGTACATAAAAAACTACTCTACCCTGATTTGTAATTTGCAAACTCCAAATGTCTAGCGTAGCAAAATGCTAACCCGCTTCTATAATTGGCTATTCCTTATCGGCATTTCAAGACAAAAGCTTTCGTAATCCATCACGGAATTGGATAGAGAATAGTTGGGATAAACATTATGTTAAATTATAGTTAATAATTAACGTGTAAATGTCTAGAATCGAACACGAGACCTCGGGATTGCACACAATACAAACGAGAATAAAAGTATAAATAATAAATATTAAATGTTATGTTTATTTATTATTTTGAACACTTAACGGTCTTAACGGTCGTTAGTTATTAAATGTAAGAAATAAACGTCGTTAGGAAGAAAAGGAAGGACTAGAGCGTAACTTGGGACACAAGGAAAGTTCTAGAAACCCCCTAGGGGACTAGAATCGGCCGACCCCCTCCTAAGGAGGTTAGGGTTGTTGCTTGGTGACCAAGTTACTCATCCCTATATAAACAAAGGGTCCTAAGGAGGTTTGATACACATTCTCTTGTACACACAAGATCCCTAAATCTCTCCTTCTCTTTCTTTGGTGTTTGGCCGATCGTCCTTAAGCTCCTAAAAGGGTTTTGGGTCGAAAATTTTATTATTAAAATTTTAGTGTTCTTGTTTTTTGCAAAACCTTTTATTCACTTGAGTTTGTGTGTACAAGAACGAGGTAACAACACATTATTGTTGTTATCAAGAGATCGTTAAACAAAAAGGTAAGGGGTTTAACATTGATCTACATAAACCCTAATTAGGGTTCTTCACTAGTTCAATCCAAATCAAGAATTGCTAAAGAGGTACGTTTTCTATTTACGTTTTAGTTAACAATTTATATGTTATACTTGATCCTTTGCTTCCGCTATTATGTGCTACTTTGTATTCTTATTTATATGATAGTCATGATACATAAATTCTAACAGTGGCATCACGAGCCATGTATAACATGTAATTGCTTACTAAAACCAATAAAAAACGTATCTTTGATTGTTTTAGATAACATGTTATGTTTTTCTAGGGTTTTTCTTTAAAATTTTTATGAAATTTTTTTCAAACCCTAACCCTAATTTATGAGGGGGGACGAATTGATTATAAGCCCTAATTAGGGTTTGTGTTTTTTAATCATTAATTGTTAATTGATTAGTAACCCTAGGTTTGTAACATGTTTATGTGTACAACGTGGTAATTGGTTTGCATGAATCCATGAAGAAACATGCATGTTAGTCATAGATTATTATTACTTATTATGTTTTATGTTATGATAGTCATAATACATAAATTCTAACAGTTTAGTCACCTTATATTCTGTAGACCACATTCTTAGCCTATTTATGGGCTAACATGTTTCATCAATCTCGGATAAAAACAGAACACCCTGTTATAAAGCAGTATCATTACTTTAGGTCACATATTTTGGTAATTAGTTAAAGTTTCAGATCCTACACTTTTTGAAATTTCTTAAACCGTGACTTTGATACCCACTCAACCGGTTAACCCTTAGATTTTATTCAAGGAGATGCAATGCGCTAACGTGTCATAAGACAATGATACAAGGTAAAATAAAACTTCATCCATAATTTCACATCCATGTTCTTCACAATTTTCGTTTACCTTGCTACTAGCTATAACGACTTGGTGTAATGGTGTCTACCAAGTTGCACGATATTTGAAAACATATTACAAATGGGGGTGATTCGTACGAGAAAAGCTGTGACATATCAAGAGAGTCTTATGGTGACTTGTGCCATAGTTGTCATGGTGTCGTGCGTTATTTGTAGGCTATACCTAAATCACGTAATGTACGTATCAATAGATGAAAAAGAATTGAAACAATTTATCTATACCATCTTATAATGCATAAAGCACTTCTATAATTAGTATACTTAATTTTAAGCCTTACAAGTTTAGAAGCTTAAAGTACAATTCATTCAAACACAACTACACAATTAATACCATAAATGAATATAATTAGACATTTACAAGTTTAGAAGCTTAAAGTACACATCATTTTGTTTTTGTCATTAAAGTTTAAAATTAATGACTTAAAATTGATCATTATGTATATTAAATACAATTAATTAAATAGTCAATAAATACAATTTTTTTTAAACAGAAGTCAATAACTACAATTAATACACTTATTAAAACACCCCTTACATAAGAAATACAAATTATCAAGCATATTGTACAACCAACTTAAATACAATTCCTGCATTAAATGTCACTAATACAAATAATAAAGCATATTATACAAATTTTTAAGCCCGAACGGGCAATGGGCCAAATGGGCTCGAGCCCGAACACGAGCTAAACGAAATTTTTGATATCCGTAAATTTATTGTCAAAAAAAACATAATAAACTAAAATATGTTAACATATTGTACAAACCAAGCAAACTACTAAACAAAAACATAAAATAAATAATAAATAAAATAATACAAACAAAGCAAAATTTCATCAAACTTTTGCCATAAAAAACTAATCAGTAAAGCTATTGCCAGAAAACGTACAAATAAAATAAATTATTAATCGAAAAAATTAAATTACAAGGTGCCCGCAGCTGCATCGCGCGGGGACCCTGCTAGTGTTGATAAAACTACAAATACAATTACATATCTACTTCAAGTTGGAAATATAACAAAACATATAAAAGCGAAGAATGTTATAGCATTCGATATCTAGAAGCCCATTTATAAAGACAAACTTGAGTAGCAAATTTATATGATTGATTGGGTGACATTAGATACAATGAAGAACTCTAAACTATAATTAGCTTTTTTGGAGATTAACAAGGCAATCTCCGGTGACCCCTCGAACCCATTCATCAAAAGCTTTGATTTCTTTGTCCTCCTTCGTCATGTCGATGAAGCATTCATTGCACGTATCAATATCTGTGGCGACGGCACTTACATCAATGTTGGCCTTTGGGATGTTATGTTTGCCAATACTTTCAATGCTCTTCTTGACACCATCAATCGCGTCCTCAAAATTGCCCTGGCATTGTTTAAGGCAAGTTTTGATTGGCTTTGGCGTTTTGGGGTCTGCTAATCGTTTCTTAAGGACTAATTTGAACTCGCAGATTTTATGTTCAACTCCTTGTAGTTGTTTGCTGGCGATTTTAGGATTTCCACCGGATGCATCAACTTTCTTTTGTACACCAATTTCAGGCAATGCGAGTTCAAAAAGTTCTGATAGAGAGAGGGGGCTCTCAGATGGAGTTCCATCGGAAGGGGCGGGGGTAGGGGTATGGGGAGATTTATGAGCAAAACTCGTTTCAGCCCATAATGCAAAGAAGAAATATACAAATAGCGAAATATGAGTCAATGTTAATCTTCTAATTGCCATTGTCTCTAATCTCTCCTTAGTTTATGATTCTAATATCGACAACGGGATGATTGAATAGGTGCTAAGGTTATGTGGAGGATAAGGGCTGGCTTATTAGGGGTTCTATTAGTTTTTCTAAGGATTGGTAATTCTTATTTATAGACAAAACTTTCTACAAATAGAAAGGCAACAGTTAAAGGTATGAGGTTGAGGTTCTTTTTCTTCTATACCATGAAATTGAAAAATCAACAGTAAATTAAGTGAGATTATGTGTATCAAATTTTTATAATCATACTGTCATACTTCTAGTCTTATAATCAAATGTTCATAGAATCATAGATAGCAATGTCTAAGTCAAGGCCAACAAATTCTAATAACCACCATGAACGACAATGCTCGGCACGAGCAACATGTGAGGTCAGTCATTATTGTCTACTTTAACGCATATCGCAGTGTATATAAACACTGCACTATATATTGACTGCATGTCTGCATCTATCAGTTCACCTAAGGTTGTGCAGTAGTGCACATTTTTATCTAAACACGAATCAGTTGTAGTCGATGCAATAAGCCAATTACGAGAATAAACACAATTACTCATTGTGTACCATATTCAATGAAATTTCAATATGAAATCTTCATTTTATTTAAGTATGTAAGAAGGATACAATGATAACTTTATCGAGACAAAAATACAATAGTTACTAATCAGAATACCGTATACTTGAAATAATCTTCGAGTAGCAATATGACAGTAAATTTGATCGGATCAAACTCAATAACAATGAAGAACTTTGAGCACACATTTCGGTGAAATGTTTTTCAAAATCAGCCTAACCGTATCCTCCTGCCTCACCACGGCCTCTTCCTTCTCCACAAGCACCGCCGCCACTATCCGCTCATAACCACCACCTCCGGCCACCATATACGCCACCACAGCCGCCTGCACCGGCATCATACTCGGGTTACACGCTGCAGACTCCATGTAAGATCCCTTGTACACTTTCCCTTCACAATCCATTAACGCCACACCCGACGGACATCCACTGTACGGCGCATGAGACCCACGCGCCGCCGCAAAAGCCTCCCTTTTCAAAATCTCTTCATTTTCATCAATCAATTCAGAATACCCATTTGATAAATCGCTTGCATCAATAACCACACCCATTTCTACCGGCGCGTGAGACCCACGCGCCGCCGCAAAACCCTCATCTTTGGCCAACTCAGAAAACCCATTTGATAAAATCTCGGTATCAGACACCACACTTGATTTCAGTGGCGCGTGAGACCCACGCGCCGCCGTGAAACCCTCATTTCCGACAAATTCTTCATTTTTATCGATCGTTTCACGTAACCCATCTCCTAAATCCGGTTCATTTCCCTTTATAGCCTCAAAAATCTCATCTTTAAGTGATATTTCATTACTACATTTTTCAAGAATCAATGGGTGTGTATGATCAAGCAGATCACAAGGACCAAAAGCGTACGGCAAAATCGCCGAAAACGCCTCGTAAACAGGCTCGTAAACTTGCTCCTGATCAGTGATGACGATCTTGATATCGTCAACCCCTCTAAGCTCCTGCAAAAACTGTCTGCAATGGCCACAAGGAGCAGCAGTAACAGCAATATTCATCACCTTAGGCCCACCACCATGAGCAGCAATGTTAGTGATGAGAAACTGTTCAGCATGTATGGTATGATGGAGTGGTAAGTTTTCAAATTCTACATTGGCGCCAAAAAAGACGCGGCCGTCGGACGAAAGCCCGACGGCCCCGACTGAGAAGTTCGAGATTAGTGGGCGGGCGAGGAGCTGGGCGGATTTGAGTAGGGATGGGAGGAGTTGAGGGAGTGTGAGGTTTTTGGAATTGGCTAAGTTTTCGGCTTCGGTTGATGAGATTATGAAACTGGAGGGTGGTTGGACCATGGTGGTGGTGGTATATGGTGGTTCCGGGAAGTGAGGAGTGAATGGGGAGTGTGATGTGTATTTATAGGAAGGTTTGAATGATAGGTTTGTTTAGGTGGGAAGTTGTTGTCAGAGCCGTTTATCAAAGGTATAACATTCACGTTTTTTCCAAAAGAATCAAGTGACACATTTCCAAAAAATAGTTTTATAAGCTTTCTTGTGTAATAAAAGAAGTATTTTCTACCTCTTTAGTTGAAAACTAAAGTCTTAAGAGCAAGCGCAAAACGGAGAAAATAAAGCCCGGGTGAGAAGGTTCGAGTTCGGGGTCACTCGGCTTCATCTTTGCGTGCGTGTAGTGGTGGGCTTGGGGTCGACATGCTTGGCCTCATGAAACCGGAAAAACACTTTGCTTCTTTTTTTTGTTCTAAATTTTGTTAGTGATGGGTAGAAATGATTGCAGTAAAAGTTATAAGAAAGTGACGAAAGGGCACATTAATACGCGCAAAAGTAACAATAGTAGTGAGCAGTAGTCGTAACGATCATTGCGGATGTTCTAATCACAAACAGACATTTTCTCGTCTTCACGCTAAATACTCATAGTAATCTCTTAGAAAACATATTTCTTAAAGAATTACATCAAATGTTAATTTCGATTCCATATATAAGGCTAGTGGTAATAAGAGAGCACCACAACTAACTTCATCACAACCATTTCAGCGTCACATCAGTTTTCTCTCTCCACGATCAAATTTACTGCCAATTTAATGTAATAATACAACAAACTTCACCACTAATATATACCCCACATAAACAAATTAAACAACTCACACAACTCATATTTGGCCCACACAAGACTCAGTCTTGAGGACGACCGAGTTCTCCAATTTCAACTCTAAAACGCGTGTGTGTGACTAGGATGAGTGTAATAAGGAAAGTGAGTACTCTGTATTATTACTACTAGTCTAACTTATCATTTAGTGCATGACAGTAGTAGACTTAAAACGCGACAATAACAAGTAATACATATTGAAGTTCAATTAAACGTGTTAAATCCTTCAACTTTTCCAGACCATATAGAGTTAGATATTTAAGCAATGAGTTGATCACACGCAAAGCCAACCAAAATATTGCCTGATTGAGAATGTTATAATTGGAAATCTAAAATATTTCAAAAACAAATAATAAATGGTAAGTTGGTAAGCATTGAGTGAGTTTTAAAAAAGACTAAATACACTGCATTATTGAAAGCGTTACATGAGTCCCAATTATTTTCCGAGTACTCTGATAATAATATATACACGCAACAAATTTATCTTACATGTTTTAAACATGACTTGAATCAACGATCATTTGATTATGAAATTTTTCACAACATGATATACAATTAGGCTAGTCACAATGGGGAATGAGATCCTCTCAAGTAACTTAACTCAAGTTGGGACATTATGAGTCATTGCATTTGATCCAATAGCTCAAATCAAAAGAACTTCTTTTGATTTCAACCATTGGATCTAATCTAATGGCTCACAATCATGCAACTTGAGTCAAGTTGATCCTCTCAACTTGAGAGGATCTCATTCCTCACAATGTTGGGTGAAAGGTCATCATTACCATCACCTCACGCGTGACAAACCACCAACATCACCCCATTACCATTATCTTTTGCAACATAATTGTGACCACCCTCTCATTATCATTTTTTTTTTTTGTATGAAGTATTTTGTGAAACATGTTTGTATAAAATTGGTATTTTTAAAGGTGATCGATGGTCATTAAAGTGATGATCATGATGATGTGTTGAATGATGATATGACGCTGACATAGAAATGAGGATATAAGTGATTATTGTGACTGGTCTTAGGACACTAGAGTTTTGTTCCGACTTCCGAGTACTAATTATGTTGTGTACATGTTTTATCATCAAAGTTATAAAACTATTTGTGTCGTGTACTCATGACTTAAAGACTGGGTACATGTGTAGTTGTCTACGATTGATAAAAGTTCAGTCGGTCGTAGATAAACAACAAAGAACGAAATGAAATACTGCAATTATTTAAAAGGACGAAAAACAATATGTAGCACAGTAAAAGTTTATCAAGGTAAATAATGTACATTTTTATACATGTTGCCTTTTGGATTAGCATAAAAGTTAAAATGGTAACTTAGGATAATGTAAATAAAGTGGTTGATTTTTTTTAATATCAACTAACTATCTCACAAATTATATAAAATAAATTTATCTCACGCTTTTTAAAGAAAGCTTGAACCACAAACATTTAATTGAAAAATTTCTCATACGACAAGATGTATCATTGGGACACAAGTCCTTTTGTTGATTTAACTAAGAGATATTCAATGGGCAAGACCTCTATTGACCTTGGCTCAAATTTACAACTATTCTAAATAGACTCGACAAAAGTGTTTCGCTAACTTGAAGTGTTTTTACAAAATCTTGCTTCGCTGGTATCCAAGTGGTTTTTGAACATTTGCGTTAACTGTTCACTTTCCTAAAAGCAAAAACAAGTCACATTGCCTTATAGCATTTGCAGTGGTCACAACCACCACTACTCTAGCTTAACGCTACATCAACTTACCTTCGTACCACTTTCTCATCACTTTTATCTCGCAATGGTCACTGTCCACCATTTACCCTTACAAAAAAAAGGTATGAATCCCTTGTGTGGTTCTCGACCTCATGACTTCGAGCATACCTATTTTGCTCGGCTTGATCACCCTTCAACAGTTACCACTTATGATGTCGATCCACATCACCACCACGATCACGATCACCCCGTATTTGCATCCTCTAATGTAAGGGTGAGCATCGGTCTCGGACCGGACCGGACCGGACCGGACCGACAAGACCGAAGACCGAATTAAGGCAAAAACCCGGACCGAGACCGAGACCGAATGTAGTCGGTCCGGTCCGGTCCGGTTCGGTCCGGTCCGGTCTTCGGTCGGTCCGGTCCAATTAGGCATATTTTGGCAAGTTTTTTCGGTTTTTTGTTCGGTCCGGACCGGACCGGACCGGACCGACTGGACCGAGGACCGAATTAGCCAAAAAGCCTAGACCGAGGACCGGACCGAATGTGGTCGGTCCGGTCCGGTCCGGTCCGGTCCGGTCGGTTTTGTCGGTCGGTCCGGTCCATCCGGTCCATTTGCTCACCCTTAACTTAGATTCTAGAACTTGCGATAGGACCATCCCGAATCCACAAGTGAGACTACATTCGTGTAGTTAGATTTACTACATGATAAGAGGCATTAGGATTAACCCATTGTTTTACACCTGTGTTTTTGTTATAATTACATTGACTTCATTGGTCAA
Organism: Artemisia annua; assembly: GCA_014162995.1. Lineage (NCBI taxonomy): Eukaryota > Viridiplantae > Streptophyta > Magnoliopsida > Asterales > Asteraceae > Artemisia > Artemisia annua. The sequence continues at coordinate 67,562 of LBNU01035737.1, forward strand.
GTAATTCTCCCACACCCTTGCGTTGTACCCATTTTTGGTATACGATACCCCTAGTACACCCCTCCAGAGCCTATCCTTTTCGTTTCTAACTTTAAGCATCTTACTTAAAGGATACCCCACTTAAATGTACAGCCAAATCGCCTTAGCCTACCTTGTATGCACTCACCTTTAGTGCATTATTGTGACAACAATTGTTAAACCCTTAGTTAATTATCTAATTGATTACATGGTTGCTAAGTCGAGTCATATCCTTGTACATATTGTTTTGGGACGATTGGGACTCATGGGTAAAGTACTGGTGTAATGGAGTAATGGGGAAGAACAACATTATTACCCCCATATGTGCTAAATATTTTTAAAAGTACTCCAAGTGTTTCGATTATCTTAATTCGAGTCATTAGAATAGTTATTTGTAAAATATGTAAAAGTTCAAGTGTAAGGGGAGAACCGACGCCCCTATGATGTATTATTCTGGATGGTAGGGCAAGAGTGTATGCAAAAAAAATGAGAAAAAGAAAAGTAGAAAAAACATACGAACTACCATCCCGTTTCTTTTTATGTTTATTTTATTCCTTAGTGAAAAATAACAAATCCAATTTTTTTTTAAATGAAAATGAAAAAACTTTAAAAAAATTCAACTAAACACAAAACACAACTTTAGGTTGTGTTTAGTTGCGGAATTTTTTCTTGTTTTTCAATTTTTTATTTTTAAGAAAATTTGATGTGTTATTTTTTACTAAAAAAGTATTGTAAATTTAGAAAACGTGCTTAAATGATGTTGTGTTTTTTGTTTCACAAAAGTGAGGTTATTTGGGAAAATAAGGAGGAAAATACGGAAAATTATAAATTTCGCTTTTCTATACTTTTTTTGAAATCATGTTTTAATTTAGAAAAGTATATTTTCTATTTTCTAGAAAAATAATTCCAAAGAAATATATTTTTTTTTTAATATTGGGTGTAATAAGCGTGCCATGACCGAATCTTGGACCACTCAAGACTCGTCAGCCTTATTACGGCTCGTCTTGAGCACGCGTCTTCTGCCAACAAAAATGAAGACTAGATCGATGCCTCGACCGAATCTTGTAGCGTGTGTGTTTTTTTGTTTTGTGTGAGTCGGTGTATTTTGGTGAGGATATATTTGTATTTAAGTGTGGTATGTTTTGATGATGAAGTTAGTTGTAAAATGAGAAAACTGATAGTGATGGTGAATACGGTTTTAGGGTCTACTTGTTTACATATAGCCTAAACATATTTGATGTTTTTCTAGTTTTCTTAGAAAGGAAATTAGGTGGTGTTTGTTTTTTAAGAGGCTCTGGATCTGAATCTGAACCGCACATCTGAATCTGAATCTGAAGCGTAAATGTCTGAATCTGACCGCATCTGAACGGGAAAAAAAATTCATGTTTGAACCGCACATTTGCTTGCTTGTACTATTTTTTTTGGTTTTTTTTTGTGTCAACANAAAAAAAAAAAAAAAAAAAAGTCTGAACGACCAAAATGTCTGACCGCGTCTGAACGGTTCAGATTAAGAGGCTGTTAAGAGCCTCGTAATGAAAAACAAACACCACCTTGGTTTTCTTGGGCTTCTTATCTTAGCTTTATTGGGCCAAGTCCTTTAACAAAACTCTATTAAATAAGTTAAAACTCAAAAGTCAAAACCCTTGAAATATAGCTCTTTTTCATAACAGTGTAACACAGAGGTTAGAAATGGAGTCTTCTTCATGGATTCCATTGATGAACATTTTCATAAACTCTCATTCCCCAGAAACACAAGCATCATCACATTTCCTTCATTCCCATTCCCATTCCCATTCCCATTCCCATTCCACTGCCTCATTCCTTTCTCTCCTTATGCAACCCACCACCCATGCTGACGTCATCAACTCATCATCCTCATCATCAAAACAAAGGTACCCATCACTTTACAAGTTTACATTATGCTATTAAGCTTACTAGGTAGTGTTTGGATATCAGTTTAGGGGGGTGTTTGGGAAACCTTGTTTAAACATGTTAAAATTTACAAATTAATAGTGTACAATGTAGGAGATAGTCTTTTCATGGGTTTTACTTCTACTTTTTAAGGGGGTGTTCGGCTAGGCTCCATTCAAACGCTCAAAAGTACTTAGTGGGTATTTGTTTAAGCTAATTTGTGGGCTTATGAGCTTGTTTAATTTCGGCTTATATATCTCATAAGCTCAAGTTATTTAACTTATTTTGAAACTTCACATAAGCTTATTATATCATAATAAGCTTATATAAGCTTGTAAGTCTCAAAATAATTTTAAATAACTTGAGCTTATGAGATATATAAGCCGAAATCAAATAAGCTCATAAGCCCACAAGTTAGCTTAAACAAACACCCCTTTATTTGCACTAAAATGCCAATAAGCTGTCAGTTAAGCTTGCCTAATAGTTATTGTTTAAGAGTGTTTGGATTTGGTAATTAAACACTGTAGTACTTCGGTAACCATCATTTTACATTGTGTGGTCAATCGCTTACAAGTTACTAGAGTAACTATATTTGAGGGAGCGTTTGGATATGAGTTTAGGGGAGACCTTGTTTAAACATTTTAAATTTACAAATTAATGCAATGCAGGAGATAATGTTTTTTGGGTTTGCTTCTTCTTTTCAAATAAGCTTATTTGACGGCTTATGAGCTTATTTCAGTTTTTATAAGCTCATATTTATGGGCGTATTGGCTTATTCGCTTAGAAAGTTCATTAACTCATATGAATAAGCTTATAAGCCCAAACAGATTGAGCTTATCAATCTTCAATAATAAGCCCATTAAATAAGCTTAGACAAACTCCCCCTTAGTTTACCGAAACGGTATAAGCTGAATAAGTAAGCTGAGTGTTTGTGATTGCCTATTAAAAGTCATTATGCTTTTTGAGTTAAGCCGATAGTGTTTTGATTTGCTAACAAAACACGATAGTGGTTAGATAAGATGTTGTTTTAGTGTTTGGAAGTTTTGCTTATTTACGGATTTAAGTCATTTATGTAACATATTAATGAGTACATTGCTCCCAAAATTATCAGGTTTATGTGGCTGCAGACGCTACCAGATATAGTTCAGGCTCGGATCATATCATTTCTTACTTACGACCATGCAAAGTTTAACAAACAAGACTTGACTAAACTTGCACGTGATGTACTTTCTAACAGCACCAGTGTCGACTATTGGGTCAAGAAAGCTGCACAGCAGCTGCTAGATGTGGTTTCTGACTCAAACTACAAATGGGTGACTTCTTTAAACTTAGATTCCGAAGAAGAAACCTTGGAAGGGGATTTTGGTGGGGTCCCGGAGTGGCTTAAGAATGTTGCTAGTGAAAGTGATTCGGTTCTTCCTTGGCTTCCCGTATCGGTTGATGAATTGAATTTAAGAGAGCCTAATGTCACATGTGAAGATGATGACGATTTGATGGAGGATGTTGAAGAGGGTAAAAATGGAAGTCTTGGAACGGTTGATACTCAGAAAAAGTTGGTTCATCATGAAGTTGTGCCCGTAGATCATGAAACAGAAGAAACTGCTGCGTGTTTAAAAACGAGGCTGCTAAACATGGAATCGAGCCTAAAAGCTGCAGAATTGGTTGATGATATTCACAAACTATGTCTTAAAACGAAAAAAGACTCGTTAACAGTTTTAAATCTGATTGAACCGTGGAATGCAAATGATGAAATCGTCCCAGTTTTATTATCCGGTCTTTTAGATGAAAAAGAAGACGACTTTATCTTAACAAGTAACATCTTATGCTCCATCTTGCTTCCAAAGTTTTTAGTACTTGAAAAACCAGCATCTCGTGTGTTGTTAACAGCAGCAATACCCTACTGTAAGGTCCATCATAAAGCTGCTGTGTATGCGGTTTTATTTCCGTTAATCCTTCACAAAGATGGCATAAATAACCCGATATGTGATGTGATCACACGGATAATCAAAGAATGCTTGCACCCTGCTCATGCTTCGGCTTTCTGTCAAAAGCTACTTTGTGAACGAGAAGTGGATGAAAATGAATATATATGCATACCGTCTTATCAGCATCTTGTTTCTAAAAATATGGTATGGACCGAACCATTGTTTAATCTGTTTCAGAACATCTTGAATCATAATGTTCATTTGACACAAGATTCAGTTGATCAACTTGTTTTCCATGTTCAAGAAGCTTCTAGAAGGTTCCCGGCCTCTTTGAAGTTTGCAAATTTCTTGTTGTGTTTTGTTAGTAAGTGTGCTCCTTTGTTGAAGGTTCATAAGGTAGCGTTATCTGAAGCTGTTGGGAACACATCTAGTTTTTTGACAAAATCGATATTATCAAAACTCGATAGTATTTGATGCTTAGGTTGTGGAAGGTATAGTGATGTTTTGTAATTTTAGTATATTGTGTACTACCTTTCGGTTGGATTTTTTTGTTTGTTTGACATAATTAGTTAAACAGGCCGTGTTCACATTAGATTATACCAACCCTTTAACCCCAACCCGCAACGCATTGCCACCACTGATTTCAAAATGCATAAGTTTATGTAAGCAATCCCAAACATCCCTTTTATAATAGCACATGTTAGACGACTTTTTATATTATAGCTTCTCAAACAGAAGACGAGAAGTAAACGAAACATATTTTACTCTATCTAGACAAAACCAAAAAACTTGCAGCAAATATAGAAAAAAAACACACGTTGAGACCATTGTCTCTTATGCAGAAACCTTTCACTTTTCAGTAACCATTGACCGTCTTCTTCATTGACTCAAATCGAGGCCCTTTATCTTCAAACTTAGTAGACGAATAAAGTTTCAAGTAATCTTGAAAAGTATACCGATTTGGGTACAGCAACTTTTGAGCTGGAGATATAACTGCATCACCAGCCGGGTTATAAAAAGTGGCAATCGACAGACGGCTTCCATCTTTATCAGTCATGACCCTATGAACAGTACTTTTATAAAGGCCGTTACTCAACACTTCCACTTGATCACCCGTATTAACGAAAATAGTATTGTTTTTAGAAGGTGGTATGTTAACCCATTGGTCATCTTTGAAAAATTCGAGACCTGGGACTTGATCATCTTGGAGCAAAAGAATGATGCCACCTGCATCTGTGTGCTCACGAAGACCTCTCACGAGTTCAGGGTGAGGGCATTTTGGGTATTTTGCTACTTTTGTTCCTATTGAAGGACCTTTGGTTCCTGTAAAAGCCTCCTTGATGTAGTCTTTGTCGAGACCAAGATTTTCGCACATGAGTTCAGAGAGCGTCTCGGCCACCTTTATCAGCTGGTTAATGTACTCATCAACTGTTTCTCTGCATTTATTTGGTTATTAGTTATACCCTTACCATTAAAATATTTTTAGTATGCACTACAAAAGCAAGCTCGAGGTGGCAAAATAGACTGGTCGGGACGTCTGTTAACAAGTCNGTAAGTGTGCTCCTTTGTTGAAGGTTCATAAGGTAGCGTTATCTGAAGCTGTTGGGAACACATCTAGTTTTTTGACAAAATCGATATTATCAAAACTCGATAGTATTTGATGCTTAGGTTGTGGAAGGTATAGTGATGTTTTGTAATTTTAGTATATTGTGTACTACCTTTCGGTTGGATTTTTTTGTTTGTTTGACATAATTAGTTAAACAGGCCGTGTTCACATTAGATTATACCAACCCTTTAACCCCAACCCGCAACGCATTGCCACCACTGATTTCAAAATGCATAAGTTTATGTAAGCAATCCCAAACACCCCTTTTATAATAGCACATGTTAGACGACTTTTTATATTATAGCTTCTCAAACAGAAGACGAGAAGTAAACGAAACATATTTTACTCTATCTAGACAAAACCAAAAAACTTGCAGCAAATATAGAAAAAAAACACACGTTGAGACCATTGTCTCTTATGCAGAAACCTTTCACTTTTCAGTAACCATTGACCGTCTTCTTCATTGACTCAAATCGAGGCCCTTTATCTTCAAACTTAGTAGACGAATAAAGTTTCAAGTAATCTTGAAAAGTATACCGATTTGGGTACAGCAACTTTTGAGCTGGAGATATAACTGCATCACCAGCCGGGTTATAAAAAGTGGCAATCGACAGACGGCTTCCATCTTTATCAGTCATGACCCTATGAACAGTACTTTTATAAAGGCCGTTACTCAACACTTCCACTTGATCACCCGTATTAACGAAAATAGTATTGTTTTTAGAAGGTGGTATGTTAACCCATTGGTCATCTTTGAAAAATTCGAGACCTGGGACTTGATCATCTTGGAGCAAAAGAATGATGCCACCTGCATCTGTGTGCTCACGAAGACCTCTCACGAGTTCAGGGTGAGGGCATTTTGGGTATTTTGCTACTTTTGTTCCTATTGAAGGACCTTTGGTTCCTGTAAAAGCCTCCTTGATGTAGTCTTTGTCGAGACCAAGATTTTCGCACATGAGTTCAGAGAGCGTCTCAGCCACCTTTATCAGCTGGTTAATGTACTCATCAACTGTTTCTCTGCATTTATTTGGTTATTAGTTATACCCTTACCATTAAAATATTTTTAGTATGCACTACAAAAGCAAGCTCGAGGTGGCAAAATAGACTGGTCGGGACGTCTGTTAACAAGTCAACATAGGTAAATTTTTGGTGTGGGTCATAGTTTGGGTTAGGTTAAACTTTGTTCATAAACTTTACAATTTTATATAAATGATTTAGAGTGTCAAATATGTTTAAAAAAATAAATTAAATTATTTCCAAAAAAAAAAAAAATTCCATTTTGATAAAATAAGTTAGGAGGTTTAATGTATAAGAAATACACTTTTCGCTACATTTGACCTGTTTCCTTTTAAGCTCATTTTGCTTACGCTTATCTGACCCGTTAGATATAAAAATATATCTCTAATAAGTCACATAGAATAATTTGTTTCTAATTGTGCAGGATGGAAGCATGGATATGGCATTACTGACTTACCGAAGCTCCTCAGAAAGGTTAGTGTACTCGTTGATCTTATTATCAGGACGATGCCACAGGAAAAAAGTGCTTTCCCAGTCGATATCAGTGGTTTTGTTGTGATCTTCAACTTTTTTAACTATCTCCGAGCTGTAGAAACTCTTCTTCATGTTCTCTTCATAATGTTGATTCACTAGTTTCTTGACTTTGTCCATTAGCTTCTTATCAACTCCATGGTTTTCAATCTGCATGTCATAAAATGGTTAATATCCAATAAGGTTATATCGTAAGGGTTAATTCGTTGAATGGCAAGATACTTCTTTTTTATTTATCCTAGTAACTTACGAGTTAACCTGCGACTGATAATTTTAGTAAAACATGATGATATCTTGCTAATAATATATACGTGTAACAAAAAAAATGTTTTGGGTGATTATATTACGAGAGTTATGAGCATATCACCTGAAAGAAGCCCCATTTCTCACAAGCATGGTGGAGAAGAGCCATTGTTTTGCTTCTATCTGCACCATCTAACTTGCTAAAATCGATCATAGGGATTTCCATTTTTTTCGTTATCTTTGCAAGTTTATTGTTGTTTGATGATGAACATATGCTTAACTTAGTGAGGTATATATAGGCATCCATGGGAGTGAACAAAGTTATTTTCAACAATATTTTAATCATNGTTGATGGACCGAAAAAGAAAAGGAAAAAAAAAAAAAAAAAAAAAAAAAAGGTTTTTTTACCTTAAATAAGAACTTAAATATATTTGTAACTTATTGGGAGAACAAATTTTTATCAAGACAATAACACTAAATATTTACAAATGTAACCAAAGTACATGATCTAAGCTACAGTTGCGAGTTTTGCCAAAAGAAAGAAAAGAAAAACCCTATGATGAAATAAGTTTGAATATGTGATCACATCGAAAACAGCTAGGCCCATTGATATCCAACATCTGGTTTGAAAATAAAAGTAAACTGATATTGAGATAGAATATCAGCCGCACCCAGTTTCCCTGCAAAACCGTGAATTGATTTTGAAGAAAACAATCAATGATTGGAGTGAAGTTCAACTTTCCTACATAAAACAAATATAGATAGTTGATGTATAATTAATAGTACTATTTAAGAAAAGAATGATCAACTAGTCAACATGGGAAGGAACCTCTAGCAAAAGGAAAATTCCAAACAAGAAAGTATTTCCACAAATTTATGTTATTAAAAATATAAACAACAAGCATACCCAACCCGCGGGGGTGGTACGTTCCATGAGAGGGTATTGTTATAATATTGTGGCACCAGATTCTACCCTGTCCTAATTATCCTCTAGGTATTTCAACATTCCAGAAACCAGTTCGAGCTGAGGATCGCGAACTATACCGGGAAGACATTCCGACAAGTGTAATTGGATGCTGAGAGCAGGAATAGTAAAACCTCTGCATAGAGTCCATAACAAGTGGTCTGGATGAAGACATTAGATTGTTTCTAGTTTAAGGCAACTAAGGTTTTAGCTGCTTTTTTTTGGGTCTTTTGAGAAGGGTAATTGCCTGCAAATGGTCATTGTGCATCACGTCAAATTTACTGTGTTTTAGTGTTCAGCTCACCCAAAGTAGGAAATATATGAAGGTTATATCTTCTTAAGAGATGAACAACCTTATACCGGGTGTTATGATCACCAGACTCATCATTTTCACGTCAGCGTCACGTCATCATTTAACACGATAGCAAACTCACCACTATATAGGTGTTATGGTCACCACCAAACTAAAAGTAAATACCCCATTTTATACAAACATACCTCACAATAAACCTTATAAACACACACACAAAAATAAACATGGGAAAAAGTTTGGTGGTGTAGACAACCAAACCACTGCAAAAACATACCCCTTGACGCGCGGTTGGGAACCACTTTTATGATGATCCTACGTGAAAATTGAAGGTGGTGGTGGTAGACTACCAACGGTATGACCAAAAGCCTAAGCAAATATTAATGAAATTTACTTTTTTATGCTATTTGTTGTTATTCTAATTTGCATAGCTGTTATAGATTAAGGTTGTACTAAAAGTCATTTTAATTGTCAGTCACTTGACCAAATTGTCAACATGCCACCCACCTGTTAAACTTATTTCATAGAGCTTTTTCCCTAAATACCCCACAAGTACAATAGTTTATTTACTTCAGAAAATTCCAACTTTCTCCAAATACCCCATGGGCGACCCTCTCTCATAATTTTAGTACCTTGTATATCTTTTGTTACCATTGCTACTTTGCTTGATACTATTTGCAAAATTAGTTTGATATTGAACACTGGTTTTAGTTTGTTTTTACATTGAAGAATTTGCACATACACATTAGTTCATGAATTTTAGATCATGTTGGTGTGGTATAATATACATATATTCAAGTTTCAAAAATCCTTTTTTTTTTTTTTTTTTTTNTTGATGAAGTCAAAAAAGCAGTGCAGGGTGGGTGTTTGATTAATGAGATAAGATTTGTAAAAGGGTGTATTAACTAATTATAAAAGGAGAAAGAATGTGTGTAACAAAAATGAAATACCAAGCAAATCACAAGGACCAAAAATGTATTATTTTAAAAGACTATATTTTTTCACTAAAAGTCAAGAAAAGCCAAGTCGCCAAAAAATGTAGGTCCCAGTCACTCAAAAACAAAGCTAGAATAACTAGTACTATGCAAGTACAAGGTGGGCCCAAGCATAGGGACACTTGTCCCAAATCTGTAAAAGTTGCCCAAAAAATTATGGGAGAGGGTCGCCCATGGGGTATTCGAGGAAGTTGGAATTTTCTAAGGTGAATGAGGTATACACTATTATACTTGTGGGGTATTTAGCGAAAAAGCTCTATTTCATATTCACACTTTGGAGTAGTACGCCTTGACTTTTTTACTGAGTAGTGCTACAACCACAAAAGATTTACAAAAATAAATCAACAAAAGAGTTGTGTCATGTGTTGATTGATGGAGCAAAAAAAAGAGAGGGAAAACATACCAATCAAAACATGACATATCTCTTTTGTGGATTTCTTTTTGTAAATTCTTTATGGATGTAGCACTACTCTTTTTTACTAAGCATTTCTCCTAGTTAAACTTTGTTTCGAATTATTAGACCATGTTTCTCAGTTATCACAATTTAATCTTTTATTAAAATATTACCTAAACAATTACTGCCTCCATTCCAAAATAAGTGTCTAATTTGACTTTTCAGAATCAAACTGGTTCAACTTCGACCTTATCTATTTTTGTGGGTATGTTATATAATACATTGATGCAAAATATATGAATGAATCGGGTTTTAAGTGTATTTCATTGGTATAATATTCATCAAGTATCATATTACATAAAAAAAAATATATTTAAGGTTAAAGTTAAATCAGTTTGACTCTGAAAAGGTAAACTGGACATTTATTTTGGGACGAAATGAGTAATACATACAATCGATCTTAACTTTTTATCATTTATCAACAATCCAACCTAGCATATAAAATTATATATTAAATAAAATATTACCTTATAAAAACATTAGCTAGTGCAATCCGGTGATAGAATATTATGTCAATTATATATTAAATAAAGAGAAATGATACATAAACATAATCTGACATGTTGGTTGTAAAATAAAGGGGTCCCTGTCTGCAATATTTGAGAGTCACCAAACGATCAGATCAGGATTTTTTTTTCTTTCTTTCTTTTGGAATCTTTCAATATAATATTAATTGTTTACTCTCCAATTGGTTAGAGGAACCAACCGATAAACATAGTCTTAAAGACTGAACTTCGTAGTCATTTGGTTTGTAAGATTGTCAGATCAAGCCTTGCCGCGTGGTTAATAGTTTGCACTCTAAAGTAGTTCGATCGAACTAAGTATCTAGTGCGGTTGCACAAATAATGACACAATCTTACTAGCTTACTTGCAAAAGCGAAAGAGTTTCATAGAGTATCGTATTAGCATTACATCACTAAGTACCATAAAGAAAGTGAACTCGCTGATGAATTCTAAATCTGTTGTCGAACTTAAAATGTTCAACGATTACTGTATTTAAGTATGTGACATTATGGAAGTAGATCGGGACTTGAACCCGACATACTGTAACAATAAAATCTTCTAAGTAATATAGAAATACATCTCTTCTAAATTGCTAGTGAGGTCACTCAGACTTATCTCGCCGTACAGAGCCCATGATTTGATCACCTAAGCAAGTTTGACTCATGTTGGGTGAACTATTTATCAAGTATACAACTTAAATTTCCAATGAACTACTAAAATTATCTCAAGTTACTTTGAATATATTGATCGATTTTAGATATGTATGTAGTACAGTAGTAGAATAATAGTATTTGGTTCCACCCAAGTCTTTAACCATGTTCCGTTACCTGTTTTAGTCTTTGTTTCACATTTCTAGACTCTAGCCTTTTACTAGTACTTGTTCAAAGGTTGCTAGATTTTTCTTACATCGTCAATTAATCTAGAGACTATCAAGTTTCATTTTCTTTTCACTTTTAGTTTGAAACTTTATGTCTCATTTGGTGAGGTAAGATAGTTGACGTATGCTATGTAAAACGTGATTAGGAATGGATTGGGATGGTTATGTTGTTTGGTTTTTTGTTAAAAACAGTAAGAACTTTGAAATAAGAATGATAAAGTCACGATAACACTAAACAAACCTCATGTGTATTCATTATATGTGAATAAGTGTGTTAAGTAATGAAGAAGAAGATGAACCCTTTTTCTTGTGTGTGATACCTCTTTATTTATAGGGAGGTATCTAAGGTTTTGGGATGAACCTATAGGCTGATCAACAATTGTAAACATACCATGCGTAGATCATCTGATTGGCAAACAAGGATGACATGTGTCATTCCTTCCTTGGATTCGTACAGTTCGATACATAACATGCCTGCTCCATATTCTGGTTGTGTGCCTCATACCGTCACATGTCATGTACCGTATACTAACGATTGGGTGATAGTTGTTTACGCGTGTGTGAACGCGACCTGTAGGGATGGCACCCGTGGGCAATGGGCACTGGTACCTCTAACCCATCACCCGCTCACGTAATTTTTTTCTCACCCATCACCCGCCCATCACCAGCTAGTGGGTAAAATTTTCTACCCATGCCCATGCCCGCGGGTATCTGTTGCCTATGGGTTAGTGAGCGGAACTTCAAGCGAGAAGCCGAGAAGGAGTATTTGAGTGTCGATGACCAAAAGAGTTGTATCATGTATATATCTTTAATGGTTTGATCTTACATATTCATCTTTTGGTATTAGAACTAAAAAAAATGTTAGTTTAATGTGTTTTATAGAGAGTTGTAGTTATTAAACATATACCTAGAACATCACAAATCTTTAAGCATTATAATAAATTTTAGTTTAACACAAATGGATTTATGGGTAAACCCAGGGGTATTTTGATGGGTGCACTCGTGAGTATTTTGAATGGGTGTCATGGGTTTGCCCATGACGGGTATACATTACCCGTCACCCGCCCACCACCCACCGACGGGTATAAATTTTCACCCACAACCCACCAATGGGTAAAATCTGACGGGATTACCCACCCATTTATGTGTGGGTACCCGCGGGTTACGGGTTTTTTCTTACCCATTGCCATCCCTAGCGACCTGAGAGTTCTTCTCATGTCATTGCGACTTGAGAATGTTTGTGTATTGGATTGGGCTTATCCGAGTATTGATAATGAGCTTAATCTTGACGTGTATTTAATGGGTTTGGACAACTAATATACGCTATTAGTACCTTTTTTTCTTGTACGAGTTTTTTTTTACTAAACACTTCTTTCATTGTAAGCAAAACATTTCTCGTGTGTTTTATCTTATGGATGCTTTTTTTTTTCAATGATTTTGTTTTGTTGATTTACTTAAACACTTTATGAGACCTTTTGATTGGGTAATTTTATTTGAACTTTTAGGTTTTTATTTGTGACTTTTAGAAGTTTACTTGAATTTGGTTTTCTTGGTTTTAACCGAAACCAAACCGAATTCTAAATTGGTGTATGGTTTGGTTTTATCGGTTTTATAATTGGTTTGGTTTGGTTTTGGTTTTAACTTTTAAAATCTTCAAACCGATTAACCCGAACCGTACAACCCATGAAACCGAAAACCGAACCGATGAACACCACACTTTAAAATTACTATATATATTAAAAGAGATTCAATACTACGTCGTTCTGTGAATAGTAATACAGTGTTGGACTCCCGTTTTTTTTCAGCCCGTTACCACGCCTCAGGCCCATGTCCATTCTTACTCTTACCCACGATGAAGAAGCAGCTAGATAATTCAAGAGGCGGTGTTATACTGTTATGTCCCGAAGCTTCTTCTTCCACTGCGACAAAGCGATTCTATAGAAGATTTGGAACATAAATTTGGCAGATGAACAGAAGATCGATAAAAACAAGTTTGAGTTGAGAAGGGATCGGAGATGGATGAAGCATCATGGTTCCCTGCGGTCCGAACCCGGTGCCGGTGATGTGGTGAGGTCCTGGATTCCCTCCATGTCTTTCACCAGGCTTTTATTTGATCGGTAATTGGGTTAAAGTTTTGATTTTATTGTAAATCAAGATTAGGGTTTGAATGTGTTTATGCTTTTATGAATTGGGTTTTTTTGGGTTAGGGTATGTGAAAAAAGTAGTTATTTGTAATATTTTCCTTGGCTTATCAGGTTGCTTAATTATCCTTATGACTTATTCATAAGATATGTAAGATACGTGTTCGAATTTGCGGTCATAATGAATATGGGGTTTAAGTTAAAGAATATACCGAAGGGAATTACGAATGTTTCGAGCATGTTGAAATTAAAGCTTCTGTTCGACAGTTCATGACGACAATTTCATCTCAGGTTTTATACCCAAATATTTTTGGTTATGTATTGTAAATTAATTTCTATTACTGTTGGGTATTGTGGATGTGAAATTTTAGCTTATGAAATTAAAATTTGTATTTTATGGGGTTCATGTAGTTTTTGATTATGCTCAAGATCTTAGGAGAAAAAAAATTGAAGATGAATGAAGATGTATATCTGATGGTCGAAGCCAAGTATCCGTATTGCCCTCCCTACATCGCATAAACGAAAGTAATGATCCTTTATGTTTCACGTACATAATCTCTGCTTTTTTAACTGTATTAAGTAGAATTTTGCACAGACTACATGCTCTTCTTTCCAATTAGTCTATAACTATATATAGCATACGATGCACATACCCTGATATTTTATTGGTCTTTAACCCGCCACTCACATGCTTGCCTTACCCATTTTATTGGTCCGTGTTCTGAAATAAACTTACACATGTCCTCTTTTTCTCTTCAGAAATTCAAAGACGAGAGAACTTCTCCGTCTTCTTGCTGTACGGAGCGAGGGTGAATTGGACGACTGGTCAACAAATGCAGATTATAAATCTCTAATGAAAAACGCGGTTGGTTGGAGCAGTTTACAACAGGTATAGCAAATTGATTAGGTACTCGAGTCATGACAAGTTATAACTCCTTTGATTTGCAGAATTTTATCTTGGGTACTCGAGTCATGACAAGTTATAACTCATCAAACAATGCAAATCTGAATGTGAATCCCGTGGATGAAAGCAACGCAGAACAGGAAATGAATTCAGAATCAGTTAGAAAAAATAGTTGAAGGCATGAATAGGATGATGAAGGGAGTACTGGTGAACATATATATGGCAAAATCTATGAAGGTAAACACACTGCAGTTCTTTTTCGACTTATCACAATTCACAATTGCTCTAAACTATGATGCCATCAAACTATATATACTTTGCTTTTGAAACATTTAAATACACTTACGAATGAATTAAATTATATTCCCGAGGATGAGAATTGTAGTGAAGAAGATATAAGTTTAGATTTATTTTATTTTGAAGTTTACATGCTTATATACATATAGACATACATTTAAAAGGTGAAAAAGAGTTGATTAATTATAAGTGTTTTGGTCTTTTTCAGTTCACCAAATGTGAGGCATTCAATTCCCCAAAGCATATGCAAAGTCCTAAGGAGTCTGTTCAAAATACTCTGCCACAATTCAATGATACCATAAAGCGTTACCTCATGCCTCGGAACCAGAAAATTGAACAAACGTTCAGAGTTATAGATCAGCAGCAGTACGACATCATACGCTTTTTATTTATGTTTCCGATGTGGACCGCGAATATTGCTGCATCTCCTTGCAGGTTTAATTTTTTTTAACTGTCGGCAAAAAGTAACAGTAATAGGCTGAATACTTTGCAGGTTTTTTTTTTTTTTTTTTTTTTTTTTTTTTTTTTTTTTTTTTTTTTTTTTTTTTTTTTTTTTTTAATGGTTGCCAAAATGTAACAGTAATAGTCTCATCCAGATGTTTTGGGATTACCTTTGTTATGAAGTTAGCTGATTGATTTTGAAATATAAGAAAGCTCATATTTTTAAATTTACGACTTACAAATACTTAAAAGCTTATTTTAAGCAGATAATTACTCTTAATAAGCAATCCCAAACACAGTTTTTTTCTTTTTCTTTTATGATTTTGTATTCATTTTTTCCCGTTTATTTTCGTGTACAAATATGAATTGTATGATTTGGGTAATGACAACATTGATAAGGTTGCATCAGCTTTAGTGAACCCTTCTTGATTAGGGCTTACGGTAAAAACACCGTCCAATTATCAACGACGTGAGACACCGCCCCGCCGCAACGTGGCGGGTCGTAGCCCATCTCGTTTAACCCATCTGTTAACTATATCCAAGTCAAAACCATCATCTCTAATAGGACAAAAATGGGCTACCACCCACTTGATTTAGAAATGGGCTATTATCTATATCCCGTACCCACTTTATTTAAGTTTGGGCTATTCTTGTTGGACTAAGCAATAACTTGATCCAAAAAATCAATCTCTTATTGTTTGGGCTTAAATAATAAAGATCCTTTGTCCGTTTGGATCAACTATTAATATGATCGAGCTTGGTTCAGCTTCTCTCTTTGTCAAAAATAAGTTAAGCTTTAAATGTAGTCAACATCAATTAATATGTAAAAAAGATTAGGAAGAAAATACCAAAGAGTTATTGTAGGAATTTTTTTTCATTCACATATTTCCTGTATTTTATCTTTTCTATTACCCCAATCACACACATTCTATCTTCTCCAACTAATAATGCACACATTTTTTATTTCTATTCACATCCCTACCATCCGAATCAATCTTACCACTTTTGGCATGATATGAATCGTACAAACGTTCACTTTGTCATGTATGTGTGGAACAAAACTACCTTTGACCCTCACTTATATTTGAGTAGCAATATCAATTGCATGAATCACTTAGTTAAATAGTCTTGCATCTTTTAGTAATTTTCATCCCCGCCTTATTGATAAACATTAATTTGTCAATAATGGTTTACACTAGTTTGTTAATACATTAGCTTTCCAATTATGGTTATGAATCATATGATGCTTTTGAGATATCGGAAGAAACTAATAAATGGTAAACTCACTTACCATTTGGGTGCTGAGTGGTTACTAATCATGAATGTATGGGACATAACCACCTTCGACCCTCACTTATATTGTGAATTGTGTAGCAATATAAATTGCATGATTCACTTAGTTAAATAGTGTTGCATCCTTTAGTAATTTTCATCTCAGCTTAGTGATGAACATTAATTTGTCAATAATCTGTTAATACATTAGCTTTCTAATTATGGTTATGAAACTTATGGTGCTTTTGAGATATCGGAAGAAACTAATAAATGGTAAACTCATTTACCATTTGGGCAACACGTGAGTGGTTACTAATCCAACAGTTTTGTGGGAAATTTCCATCATCGTAAGCCCACAATCTTTATTGAGCACATGTCGGGGTCTTTAACAATTATGATTTACGTGGTTCTTTAGGGGATGTTGTTGATCTCATTACCTTTTTTTTCCTTTTTAGTGAAAAGGTGAATATACATTATCTATCAACAATATCACTTATCAAAACATCTACCCACACCCTATTTTGGAGATGCCCGGACAAGAAGGAACAATAAAGAAACTCAATTCCTCACCTCACTATACTTGTATACAAACCAGACACTAACACAAAGCTCTCAAACAAAACATCATATATTCACCTTAAATTCACCAATTCATTCTATCATGACTACATTTCCTACTAAATCGACAAGCTTGTTGATAAACTTATGGTCAAAATTATTTCGGATGAACTTTGATGGGAGTGCATTTTATCCCCTAGATGGAGGTTCTTATGGTTAAAATCTCATTACCTTATTAGTGTAAAAATCCAATAAGAATTTAATTGTGCCTTGAGGTTTGATGTATTTAGTTGCTTATTGCTTTATGAATGAAAAAATGTCATAATGAATTGGTTCAATATGAATATGTTACATGATTTCATCTCATTTTGTTTAGTTTTTCAATTTACCAAATGCTTTCAAGATCTAAAATTTTATTTGCCTATATTTTGTTAAAAAGAATGTTATTAATTGATTGTAATATTAATGTAACAATTTGTGTTGTCATTTTAATCTCCAATTCAATTTTTATTTTCGTCACACTATTCAATTATAGCTTTAGTTTTTATTCAATCAAAACAAAGTTACGTAGCTAGCTTATGAACCTGCACATTGTTTTAATCTCAAATGATTCTGAACCTTCACATTGTTTTAATCTCAAACGATTCTTAACCCGCACATTGTTTGTAGCCTTTAAATTAACATTTGTATCATGTACAGTCCCTACTTATAGATTCTGATCATGTTATATTCTTTGTCATACATTTTTCAGAATGAATGCCAAGCAAGTTCTTGAACATAAACGACGTTCTTCTGAGATACAAGTTAAAACTAATGCTCTTGCCAAGCCTTCTGGTCATAATCGCAACGTTTATCAGGTACCTTTCGTGTGTTAGTTTATTACATCCTTGCTGGTACCATTATTGTTTTTTTTTTTTTTTTTTTTTTTTTTTTTTTTTGATTAACATTTAGTCTTTTGATTCTAATTAAACACGTAGATGGCTGGTCCCGGAAAAGGAGTCTCAAAAAGGGTTGGTTTTCAGAATTCAAGCAGCAGCCAAGAAGTTTCAAAACCATATAACTCAAGTAAAAGTCGAATTGTACCACAACCGTACAAGTTAAATAGCAGTCATGAAGTTTCAAAACCTTTTAAGTTGGGTAAGAGTCAAGATGTGTCACAACCTCACAAATATGATGTACCACGAAAGAGACAAGCTTATATGATGTAGGAAGTTATATATGGTATATATTATATTCTCAAGGACTCCGCTAGAAATACGGATAACCCGAGGTCGTGGTCCGTGAAAAGGTGAATGGAACCGTAGTTAACGATTCGAGAATTGAGTATCGAAAAGTGAGATAAGATTGAATATTGCTGGTAATTATACTACAAATAAGACTTAAACACAAGCTAAAAGGCACGGGGAGCAAATAAAGGTAAAAGGGACCCTAATTACGCAAAACCCGGGCTAATCCCGAGCTTTATAAAGCTAATTAATTAAAGGAAAAGTGCTACGGGATTAAACTAAATTTTATAAAATCATAAATGTGCTTAAAAACTTTTAAATGAATTAAAAATATTTTTTTTTGTTAATTTTCTTTAATTAAAAGTGATTAAATACGTAAAAGTAAAAACGTAAATAAAAAGTGACTTTTGTGAAAATGACTTAGAAAAATTCAACAAAATTCCTAAAAATCCTAAATAATCAAAAATAATTTTTGGAAAAATAACTAGATTTATTTTTGTATTATCTGATTTATTATTAATTAAAAATGATAAAAAGTAATTTTAAATACTAAAAAGTCTAAGTAAATGGAAAATAAATAGTAAAAGGACTCAAATAAATCTGAGAAAATTATGGAAATTCTAAATTAATGTATAAAAGATTCTGAGTTAAAAACTTTTTCCAAAATAAGCAGAAAAGTGCTTATTTGAGCTTATTACAGCTTATTTGAAGTGCTTATAAATAAGCACTTCAAAGAAAACTGTACAAAATGAATTCAGAAGAGTCCATAAGCTCAAATAAACTTAATTCAACTCAATTGTGATCAGTTGGTACTCAGAACCCTCAACACAGTGGAAATTATTACAAAATAAGCACTACTAAATGAGCAAATAAGCACTATTAACTAAAATAAGCTCAGAAACAATGGAACATGCAAAAATAAACTTAAAACAGCACTTAACACCCAAATATTCCAAAGAACTCAACAAAATAGCATAATAGCAGTTTAATATTTAGACAGCAGAAGCAGTCTCAAGGGCCCTACTTTGAGCTTATATTTAAGCAGTTAGATGAGCTTATTTATGAAAACTTATAAAAGGACAGATTGAGACCACCAACCAAATAATAAGAAAAACCAAAAAGCCCTAATTTTAATGACCCAATTGAACCTCAATTAGACCAATGTTCAGCAAAAAAAACTGTGTTCTAAGAAAATTGTGCAGACAACAGTTGACTTATGTTTGACACCTAAGGTTTGACTAATTTGAATTTTAGCAGAACTGAACTACTCCTAGATGTTGTTTAATGAAGTTTAACCACTGAAATCACAACCTCAATCACAAAATGCATCAAGTATACCAAGATCAGATGAACAGTAGCTAGTTTATTCATATAGAAAAAAAATTATTAAGCAAATTTGACTTTTATAGTTTAAGTGTGCAATATTATGACTTCAATAACCTATATGACCCTATTCTAGACTAAGTGTGCAGTTATCTCAGCAAAACAACAACTAGTACCACTGAAATCAGATAAAACCAAACACCCCTATAAAGATGCTTTTACACTACAAATCTAATTTTAAACTTTAATTTACTAACCTAATGCTTGAATCACATTACATAAACCATATTAAGGCTGATTGAACAATAGAAATCAACAAAAGACACCAAGCATAAGCTCTAGCAGATTCAACTAATTCAAGCAGTGAACAAGAACCTCATTAAACAATCTATCACAAGGCTACTATCATCAAATAACCAATGCACTCTATATCATAAACAAGAACTCACAGCAAACAATCTATCACATAAGATCTACACTACTATTTCATTTAGAGGAATAAAAAATTCAGAAAGTACTAACCAAGGCTTCCCCCTCAGCCACAATTGAGGGGGTTCACTAAGCTAGCCTGTCTCTAGACAGGCCAAAGGCTTCCCTTTCTCCTTTGAACTGCCAAAATTCACCCAGAATCCATGGTACCACCTCAGTTGACTTTTGTTGACCAGAGAGTATTTTTTTGTTTGTTTTTGATTATTTTAACTACAAACCACCTCACTAAAGCTAGATAAGCTAGAATAAGGTGTAAGGAACTAGAAATAGCTTAAATGTAAGCTGGAAATCAATAAAGTAAACATCTTTTTTTTTTCTTTGTTTTTCTGCTTTTTTTGTGTTTTTATAAAAAGTTAATGAAATACAGATAATAAAGGTTTATAAAAGCTAAAGAAAGATTACAAAGGCTTTTTATAACAGAAAATAATCTACTTTAACTACTATTTAAGCTAAAAGCTACTCTAAGCAACAAGAAAATTAGGCAAAAGTTAAAGGAAATCACTGAAACTTCATTAAGGAAATATCATTACAAAACATTGAGAAAACAAATTGACAGCATTTTGTTACATAAGACCTACACTCTGAACATGAAGAATTGCAGGGGTTTATATATCCGAGCTCAAGGTGAGGAGTCTAGGGTTTAGGAAGGATCTAGAGTCTTCAATCTTGGCCACTCATTCAAATTCCATCCATAATGTCGACATCCCACCAATTTCTATCCGTTGGAGTGGTCCTTATCTTGTCTCCACGTTGCCACAGCCAATAAGGAAGCTTCAATTAGCCACATTGGAGAGTATATGACACCATCTGACATCTCAGATGTTCTAGAAAGATTCTAGTTCGAGGTTTTGGATAGATTTGGATGGGTACGAGGTAAAAGGTTGAGGTGGCAGGGTGAAACTCTGTTTTTTTACTTGGCGGGTTCACAGGGTAACAGGGAAAGGGTAAAGTAATATTTTAATGGGTTTGACTTGGTGTTGGGTGGGTTTGACCGTGGGTATATGGGGTAAAGTGGGTTACGGGTTTATTAATTAGGTTGGTGGGCTTGTGTTTTAACTGGGCCAGCAGTAAGGGTAAATTGGGTTGAAGGGTTTATGGGTTTAAGTTATATTTATTTTGGTGTAATGAATATTGGTGTAGTGTAGTGTAGATAATTACAAGGACCATAATGGTAGATTCTGAAAATGAAAGGACCAATGCTGCCAATTGATAAATAATATTATTCCAAGGGCCTTTGATGATAATCTTTGATTGTTGAGGGGCCTTTGTTGTCAAATCTTCAAAATATCTTCACAAGGGCCAAAAATGACAACTCTTGAAACTTGGAGGACCAAATGAGTAGTTTCTTCAAACTCTTATCCAAGGACCAATATTGTTGAATCTGGAACTTTGAGGACTTCAACGAACTTTGTGAGCTTTGACCTTGACCACTAGCTCTCCCGGCTCCGGCTTTTGACACTTTTCCAATTCCCGTGCTCGTTTTGTCATTTTCTTGTGATTTTTCGTCCTTTTCTTATAAATCATACATGCACATTCAAAAACACAAAAACACAAACTTTTGACAATTATGGGTTAGTTTTTGGTTAATTTGGTCGGGTTTTGGTAAATAAAAGGTATGTGAAAATACACATACCATTATACGAGATTGGAAGATGAAGAGGTGCAAACTCAGCCTAATATACCAGGAAAGAGACAAGCTTATACGAGATTGGAAGATGAAGAAGTGCAAGAAGAGGTGCAAACTCAGCCTAATATACCACGAAAGAGACAAGCTTATACGAGATTGGAAGATGAAGAGGTGCTAGAAGAGGTGCAAACTCAGCCTAATATACCACGAAAGAGACAAGCTTATA
>LBNU01035737.1:90594-108999 GCA_014162995.1 Artemisia annua
TATGGAACCCGACTTATTTCCAAGAAAGAGTCATACTCGCGCCTACACATGACGAAGTGGATAACGTTAACCAACATATGATGTCTATGCTTCCGGGAGAAGAATATATATACTATAGTTCCGATACAGTAAGCGATACGAATGTGGATTTTAATTTTGACAAGTTTTTATACACGTTTTAATTTCTTAATAGCATTCGTATGTCAGGTATTCCGCATCATGAACTGGTATTGAAGGTAGGTGACCTTATCATGTGTTTGAGTAACATTGACCAAAGAATGTTCTTTGCAACGGCACAAGGTTACAAGTATTACGTATGGGAACAATTAATATAGAAGCACAAATCATTTCAGGTGGAAAGGTTGGAACATAAGTCCGTCAGATCTAAAATGCCCTTCAAGTTGAATAGAATAGCAGTTTTCTGTTTCTGTTTGTTTTGCTATGACCATAAATAAAAGCCAAGGTCAGACGTTGTCTCAGGTTGGATTATTGCTACAACGGCATGTCTTTTCTCATGGTCAGTTATATGTTGCTCTTTCGAGAGTTAAAAGCAAGCGAGGTCTTAAAGTACTTTGGTGTGATAGAGATGACAACTACACTGATGAAACTCCTAATGTTGTCTACAAAGAAGTGTTGCATCGTCTTTAAACATGTTACTTCTTTTATTTTTTATGTATTTTGACGTATTTTTATTTAGTCGTATTGTAGTACACTTATTATATTTATCTTATGTATTTTTTAATGTATCTTTTATTCTTTTGGTATCTTGATATTTTATTTTAGTATTTAATATACTAATGACCAAAATAAATTGATAGAACTAGCCGCCCATCGGGCGGGTCTTGAAGCTAGTATGTATATATATATATATATATATATATATATATATATATATATATATATATATATATATATATATATATATATATATATATATATATATATATATATAGATTTGCGTTCATGTGGTGTACATTTTAAAGTAGGATACAATAGGCACCAATAAGAGAATGCCATGTGTCCTTTCAAATTAAATAAAATACAAAATTAATTTATATAAGCTTAAGGGTATCATAGTAATATCAGTTGCTCCTAATTTCTCTCCATAAACTAATTATACCACGCATTCTTTTTCTCTTCCATTTACAGCCCGCTGATATCTCAAACTCACATTGTCCTCCCTCAAACTCATATCCCATCTCCATCTCCATGAAGAATATTTCACCACCATCTTTCTCCATAATTAGTTGTCTATCTATCAACTAAACAAGTAAAACGAATCTACCTCCCTTTGATCAGTTTCTTTGTTTTTCAAGTTCAATGATGGGCATTTTGAGATCTTCAAAAATATTTTATTTCGAAATGATGGGTATTTTGAGTCGGGCCATTCATGGTTAGTGATATATTTTGGGTTAAGGTTTTAAAATAAATGGTGCATCATTTTTTTTCTCTCGTTTAGATCAAAGATCAATTTTTAATTATTTTGCTTTTCTTTTTTTTTCTTTCTTTCTTTTTTTAATGTACCCGATACCTTTTCTTTTATATCTCCCACTCCTTTTCGTCGTTCGGATAAGATGCGATGGGATCCGGACGATGAGTAGATTTTTCGAACGAAACCATAAAAAGACGTGTTGGGGACGTTTTCAGATCCGGTATTTTGGTTTTCTATTTTTATGTTTTTTCAATTTTTTTCTAAAAAATAAATGATACAGTTGCTTTCTTTAATATAATTGATGTATAGTTTAATTTGAGATTTTGGTGTTGTAATTGATTTATAAGCTTGTACATGTTTGGATGTAGTGTTACATTATTTTTTAAGGCTTCTTATTGTTCAGATCTCATATTTACAATGTATTATGTTTTTGTAATTGATTTGTGACTCAGATGGTTATAAACAAGTGATAGTAACAATATGTTGCTAGTAATAATGTGTTTCTTTTTTTCTTATAACAAGTTTTTAAAACTAGTTTCGTATAGTGGCGATGCATCATTTAAATTGTATAGAATATTACTGTAACAAATCACCAATCATACTATTTTTTTTAACTTTTTATTTTATTCAATACCCGGTTTCTTAGATGCACAACTGTGTCACTAAAAATGTACTAAATTTTAATGTGTCATATATAAATTTCTTGATACAATTATAGTGACGCATAAAATTTTGATACATTTTTAATGACACACTACCAAACTTTAGTACATTTGTAGTGACACACTAATTTTTTTGACACGTTTCTAGTTATAATTTAAGTTTTTCGACACATCGAACTAACTAAATTTTGACACATCGAACTAATTAAGTTTTTTGACACTAATTTTTGTGACACGTTTCTAGTTATAAATTCTAATGACATACTATGTTTATCACACAAATTTTTTTATACACATCGAACTAATACACATCGAACATCACGGGTATCAACTGATACAGATACACATCGAACATCACGGGTACCAACTGATACAGATAATACACATCGAACTAATACACATCGAGCTAATACAGATAACCAAAAACACATCGAGATAATACACATCGAGATAATACACATCGAACTAATACACATCGAGCTAATACACATCGAGCAAATACACATCGAACTAATACACATCGAACATTACGGGTACCAACTGATACAGATAAACAAAAACACGCAAAACATCAAAGGAACTGAGCATCAAAAATGTTTATACATTAGCAATTTACACCAAATTACAATCTTCGAAAAGTGTCATTAAAAATGTGTATCAAAAAACATAGTGTGTAACTAGAAACGTATCATAAAATTTTGTGTCACTAGATGTAATAAAAAATATTGTGTTTAAAGAAACTTGTGTAAAAAAAAGTCAAACATGTGCATGTTACTTTTATAAATTTGCGTATAAAATAATGGGTGTAAAAATAATGCAAATGTATCAATGATAATCTCTATATCAACGAGCTGAAAATTGTTCAAAAGAGGAGAAAAAAAAATAAAAATAAAATAAAAATAAAATACAACAAATGAATTCAAGAAAAAGAGGAGCACGTTCGGTATGTGAAATTAATTCAAAAAAGAGGATACACTTTGCCATTCTTAACAATTACAATAT
The DNA here is from genome assembly GCA_014162995.1 of Artemisia annua. NCBI lineage: Eukaryota > Viridiplantae > Streptophyta > Magnoliopsida > Asterales > Asteraceae > Artemisia > Artemisia annua. Next base: position 93,691 of record LBNU01035737.1, read on the forward strand.
TGCCATTACAAATGCCATTTGTGTTTCATTTAATTACAATTGTGCCACTCCTCTATTTAATTTCTAATCTCATCTATGATGCTTGATCCAATGGTCTTAAAGTGTGCCTATTTTATTCTATTTTAAAGTGTTCACCACAATAACGCCCCCCAANGTCAACCCAACCCGTGACTCGTCTGACCCATTCTTCCAAATGACCCATAGTTTAGAGTCACAGTTAGGGAATTATATTGCTTTTCAATTTGATGGAGGTTTTTTCCTTTCATTATATATCAGGAAAATTCAACCTTCAATCGGAAATGTGAGAGTTCAGTTCGTGCGATAGATTCACAATTAGGGAATCAACACAAAAATCGGCAGTATAAGTTGCACGTTAAATACAAGGAGTTTCCTAAACATGAGGAGGCAATGGAGGATCCCCCAAGCGGCATTGAACTTCCTGACTGGGTTAAGCTTTGTCAAAAGTTTGCGAGTGAGGACATTTTTTCTACAATTTGTAGTATTTTGTTTATGAAAATACTTTTAAACTGTAATCCTTTAAATTTTTCAGAAGTTAAACGCCCAAAATAAGATGAACAGGTCGTTCAATGTGATTCCACCAGCTGTCGGTACAAAATCCGCTGCAAGAATAATTGATACAGTGAGTAGGTTCTATAAAACTTTGTTATTCATTATTCATGCGTGTGTATATATATATATCTGAATTATGGTTTCGATATGAAACAGAGAAGGAGAGAAGGAAAAGAAGTGACTGCAATTTATGGCTTTGAAATTGCACATTATTGTGAGAAGAAAAATAAAATGGTTAATGAGGAAGCTGAGGCGGTTCTGGTATGCTCTGCTACTATGTACTTCATTTAAAATTTGAAAAGGGCAATTAAATTTTATAAACTACTGTAATAGTTAAAGTGACCTAAGTAATGTGGGTAAAACAGTGGGTTGCATAGATGACTGAACTAGACCTGAGCTGGACCAGTCTCCTTTGGTCCTGTTCTTGGTTAGTATTATCTAATCTTCTGTTCTTGGTACACTACGGTCCTGTTCTTGATTTGAACTTCAATAATGATCCAACAGTTGTTCGTATCTTATATAATCTGTTAGTGTGTTGAGGAGTCTGACGAGTTTAAGAATGGTAGGTGAAGATTTAGAATCGTAGCCAAATGCATGAATGAAGATGGACTAAAAACAAGCGTACATAGATAATATCTCTATTCAAAACTGTAAGGCAATTGGTGCAACTGATTAGAAAGATTTGATTGTTGGCACAGAAGTGAGGATGTATTAATCGTCCTCACCAACATCATTATATCAGCGACTCACCAACAGTCTACCATCTCTAGTTAGTTTTGTGAGGAACGTCTGGTATAGGAATTGGTAGTAATCGTCCTGAAGGATGCGATGTCTCATGGTTTCGCACTTGTAAAATCCCATAATGAACAATTTGTAAAATCCCATAATGAACAACCCTTTTGACCCATCTTCCACCAGAGAATGGTTAAACTACATTAGATGCTTAGTCATACTATCAACATACCTTAAATTTGTAAGTGTAGATACTACTAAAGTACTAATTGTTCCCAGCTTTTTGTGTGTTCTTGGTACTAACAAATAATATCAGATACGAACAACTGTTGGATCATTATTGATCTTCAATAGAATGGGCAGCCATGAGAAGTATCTTTACTTGTTTTCACTAATAAATCGATATTATATACAGAAAAAGTTACGAAGTGAAGAAGCTGCTGGTTCGGGTACACCAGTGGAAATATGTTTGAAAGTGTTGAAGCATGTTCCAGGACATCTAAGAGGATGTTCAGCTCCAAAGAAAGAGATTCTGGCAGTGGAAAATTTAAGGACAACTGTCGAATTAGAAAAGAAGAAATTAGCAGCTTTAGAGGAAGAGGTGCAAGTACTCAAAGAGGAGCAAGTCAAACATCAAAAGGAGCAAGCTAGCTTTAAAGTGGAGCAGTACGAAATGAAGAAGAATATGGATTTAATGATGCAAGAGATAAAGCGTTTGTCTGGATTGGTATCTCAAAATTCTGTAAGTTAACATAATATACTGAATCTTACGTTAATATTGGCTATTTGTTTCAGTTATAGACTTATAGGGTTGTTTAGGTTATAGATGCAATGATGTCAAGCATATGGTTCAGGAAATAGTTGATTCTGTTATAGTGTTATGTGTGTAGTTTTAGTTTATGGTAGGTAAGGTTACTGGTTTCGCTTTCGTGCAAGTTATATTAAGTAGTGGATTGGATAGGTTGGTGGGATTAACTAAGGTTGAATTAGGAGGGCCAAATGATAGTGAGGTGGCTTCTTCCATAGGGTTGATTCAAGTTGTGCTATATCTGACGGGTTGATTCGGATTGTGCTATATCTGACGGGTCCATGGGCTAAGCCTCAGGGTTAAACCAATGATCCATAGTAGCGATGATTTATGGAGCTGATAATTGGACACGAGGTCCTTTTTTTGATCAAATTCAAATGTTAATAATCTCATATAAAAGCTCAGATTCTGTGCATTTAACTTTTTTGACTTTTCTGCAACTATGCAACTAGTTCACATCATAATTATAGATCTCATATTATTTTGTCTAACTGAAATTTTATTACATTTGCAGGATGACTAAAAGTTCAGTTGGATGAAAGGGCGAGTTGGATGCAAGGACTGTTTGCAAGTACCGAGTTAAATATAAAGGTCATTTGGTACCGAGTTCTTTTCAATTTGTCATTATTGAAGGTGGATATGATTTCAGACACGATGTTAAACACTTGAACATTATGTTTTTCTCTTTTGTGGTTATATTTGTTTCCTTTGATTAGCGAGATACAAAAAAATATTCGTTAAAAGAATCTTATCTTATGTAATCATAAGTAATATTGATATCTTTGTTTTTCAAATTCGTAGGTTTCAATTTTTATCGTAATTATATATTTTGTGAAATTGCTATATCGTTTTGTAATTATGTTTGAATAAGTGACCACCATTTTGCTTTTGAGTAAATAGGTGGTGACCACGAGTTGGTCTCTAAATTTAACAGAAGTGACCACACATATCGTCACTGACAGGGGTTAATGGTGAGTTAACGGGTTCGTTATCTTTAACAAATCAGTGACCACTTTCATGACCATCGTTATCGGTCACTATTTATCAATTCAGTGACCACCTTCGACTCTTAGTGACCAAAATTAGTGACCGAATATATCGTCACAAATATAGTGACCACCGTATTATGGTCATTGGATAGAGACTGATTTTAACTTTTGGTCTCTAATAAAAATAGTGACGGAGTTATAGTGACGAAAAGTGACCACCCAGGTTTTGGTCACTAAACAGTCTTAGTGACCGATTTTATACTAATAGTGACCATATTAGTTTTGTCACTAAATCCAGTTTTTCTTGTAGTGATATACCTTACTTTTATCTCATAAAATATCAACGACTATTAATTCATATAATCTCTAGATGTAACCATTGACTTTTAAAGAATTAGTACATGTTTATAAGTAAGATGCTTCATATTTGTTTCAAAATATATCATAGCTAAAACGTATTTGTGAGACACATTTCAAAGGAGAAATGTAGTTTTTATGTGAGGGTTTATCTTTGGAACTTTCTCATGAGCGATCTTGAACCAAAAATATTGAATAGGGGTCAAGGGGTCAAATAGATACATAATAAGCAAAAATGTTGTATTAAAATTTTAAAAATTAATAGAGGTAAAAGACAAATCAAATCTCAAGGCTCACACAAAATACTTTGGGTTATCTTCTCAAGCATAATGTAGATTGTAGATCTCATTTTCCTCCATTAACGTTTAGTCTCAAGTTTTCTTTTCTCTTTTCATATATATACTAGACGAATACCCGTTAATAGCAACAAAATTTTATAGCAACAAGTAGTTTTAGTGATAAAAAATAGTTTATGGGTTATAAACGAAAAATAATAAAAGTTTGAGGATTTGGGGACTAAACATAATGTTTTGATACCCGGATCGACCCGGGTGGTTCAACCGGTTGAACCGTTCCGGTCGAAAAACGGGCCAATTTAAACAGGGTCAACTCGACCGGTTGGGTCGAAAACCGGGTCAAATTAAACAGAGTTAACCCACCAGGTTTGAAGCGTCCCGGGTCAACCCAGTTTTCGATTTGTATTAATAGTTTCATTTTGAAACATATGTCTCAACATTTTGTTTTTTAGTTTCAACATTTCCTTTATTTTGATGTTTTAAGTTTTTTCTGACCTAATATAAATTTTTCAACATTTCACATATTGACTTTTTTCACTTTTTCATATTGACCATTTTGCTTTTATATGTAATATAGATATAGATACATCTTCTATTTCTATCCCAAATCATTTATTAACATCAATAAGTCCTCCAAAAACGACTTTATACTCAAGCTGAAGTTTTAGAAATTAGGGGCCTAGAAAATGGAGTGGACTTGCTCTTCCTGCATATGTCTAAATCCGGGCCTGACAAGCAGTTTTTATTTATTTTTTTTTATTTTTTTTATTTTTTTTAATAAAACATTTAGTCTCATAGCTGCAGTTGTAATCATAATATTTGAAACAACTCATGAATGTTCAACGCTCATAAATGGTTCTTCACAGAGCGTTGGAAAACAATCATTCCGGGAGGAAAAAAAAAAGGAAAAAAAAAACTATTTGTTTCTTGCCAAACGAGCATTAAAAATCACAACATTCTTAAACGCTCTGCGCCAAAAACACCCACGATTTAAGGAGAAAATTTTAGTTAACTCAAATTTCCAAAATCTCATAACCTTTACCAACAACAATAGTATCCAAAGTCCGGACCCCTTTTATTCTTCAACTATTTTTGCAGTAGTGTACAACAATAAATAAAATTTCCGGCTTCTATTCTATAAACTTGGGCTTTATAGTCAACATCAATAACTATGTTAAAAAAAATAGTCAACATCAATAACTATGTTAAAAAAGAATCATGGGATACCAAAGAGTCATTGTAGCATTTTTTCCATTCACACACTTCCTGTATTTATCTTTTTTATCAAACCAAGCACACACATTATATCTTTTATATCTAACAATTCACAAGTTTTTTATTTATGCTCACATCAAAGAAAACTCACCCCTAAAATGTATCCAAGTACTAGTGGAAACATAAATAAATGAGAATTACAAATTTATTAAATACAAGTTTGACATTAATGTAGGATAAAATACATTTACTCATAAAACTATGTATAATATATTAATATTAATTTAGATATTTAATTGTATTTTAGTTCACAAACTTTATTAGTCTCAAACTCCACCATTTTCTCTTCTTTTACATCATCACGGAAAATTATTCCACGATCAAAACCAGTAAAAAAAAAAAAAAAAAAAAAAACTTATTTGTCGCTACTTTGCAAATTATCTCAAGTTACGCGGGCATAATGAAAACCCGTAGTGATGATCAAACATTAAACTTTCTATGCAAAATTTTATAGATTTGCTTAGTAAACAAGACACAATACTGAATTACATATAAATAATAAACACACATCCATTTGCGCCTAAACTATTACCTCTGACCTGTCACCGAACCATCGAAAAACCCCACCATCGATCACAGTCGTCACAACAATTTATTATAAAAAAATGAAAAAGACACGTGCCCACGCAAATGAATATCTCATTTAGATTACACTCATAGATACATAAAAATGTAAATACACAAAAGTGATGCAATCGGATTTAAACTATATATACCATTATACACGGATAACTTTTTATAACAAGGAGATATCCATCTTTACTAGCATCATGTTCTCGAGTATCATTTACAGAAAAAAAGACAAGAAAATAAAGAGAAACAGAAAAAGTTGTGTCATCGAGAGTAAAAGAAAAGAAAAAGACTTAAAAGTGATTTGATTGATTTTGAAGTAAAGTGTTTCCTCTAAAATTATGCTGAAATGCTGAAACTGTTTACATCGTTTTCTTAGTCACAAAACTCGACAACGGGAATATAATATAAATATAAAAATTATGCTAAGAATGTTTACGTCATTTTCTTACTCAAAAAACTCAGCAACCGAATAGAAATACAAATATAAATATAAAAATTGTGTTGAAAATGTTTACGTCTCAAAAAAACTCGACACAACTGAACAAAAATATAATGATTTTTCTATCTTGTGCCCTAGGGACACAAGATAAAAAAGGAAAAAGTACACAAAAAATATTAAATAACCCAAAAAAACAGAATAAGACTCATAAAAAAAAGGAAAAGATGTACTTTTTGTCTTCTTATTTTGTGCCCGAGGCACAAAATAGGAAAATCAATTATATAAATATAAAGAAAAAATGATGAAATATTTGGATTTCCAAATCGCAAACCTTCAGCATCATAAAAAAAAANAAAAAAAAAAAAAAAAAAAAAAAAAAAAAGGGAAAAATGTACTTTTTGTCTTCTTATTTTGTGCCCGAGGCACAAAATTGGAAAATCAATAATATAAATAAATATAAAGAAAAAATGATAGAAATATTTGGATTTCCAAATCGCAAACCTTTAGCAACAATAGTGTCCAAAACCCCCTTTGCGTTAACCAACAACCAACACTCACATCACAAAGCTATTTTTGTTAGCATAAAATACACTTCACCCCCAGTCAACAACAACTACTCCACCGTACCACCACCGTACCACCACCGTTCCAACCACCACAACCACAAAATGCCAAAAAACTCATCACTCCTCATCCTTACAACTCTTCTTCTTTCATCCTTTGTAACTTTACTCAAGTCTGAAGAAACGTTTGTATTCAACGGCGGAGATGTTAATGTGAATGCATCAGTTGTAAGTAACAGATCTAAGGAGGATAGTTTTGCAGGAATGCTTGATCGTGCTTTGGAGAAAGAGTTTCCTGAAAACGATGATGATAATCAATCTGACGGTTAGTTAGTTAGTTAGATCTTCAACTGATTCTGTTATTCAGTTAGATGTTGTTAATTGAGCTGCATTTTGAATGCATGTGATGAGAATACCGAGATTCTAATCGAATTAGTTTGTTAGTTAGTTAGTTAGATCCTTAACTGATTCTGATCAGATGTTCGAACTTAGCGCACTTGATACGATTAGTCGTAATTAGATCGGTTATACTATTTTTGTTAGGTTTAGTTAGTTAGTTTGTTAGATCTTCAATTCATTCCGTTATATCTGTTGTATCTGTTAGATGTTGTTAATTGAGCTGCATTTTGAATGCATGTGATGAGAATACCGAGATTCTAATCGAATTAGTTAGTTAGTTAGTTAGTTAGATCCTTAACTGATTCTGATCAGATGTTCAAACTTAGCGCACTTGATACGATTAGTCGTAATTAGATCGGTTATACTATTTTTGTTAGGTTTAGTTAGTTAGTTAGTTTGTTAGATCTTCAATTCATTCCGTTGTATCTGTTGTATCTGTTAGATGTTGTTAATTGAGCTGCATTTTGAATGCATGTGATGAGAATACCGAGATTCTAATCGAATTAGTTTGTTAGTTAGTTAGATCCTTAACTGATTCTGTTAAGTTTGTGAACTGATTAGGTACATTTTGAATGCATTACTCATGCTGCTGAAGTTGTGATTGAATTAATCAGAACTTCGACCGATTCTGTTAGGTTGTTGAATTAGACGTTAGATCTTCAACTGTTTCTGTTATCATGCGTTTTGTTTACTCATACTGAATTCGTTATTTAGATCTTTAACTATTTCTGTTGTTACGGTTAGGTTGTCGAATTAGATTTTTTTGAGCTGATTCGTGATTAGCGCAGAAATGAGTTGATACGCTATTCAGTTACTCATTCTGTTATTTCTGCTACTGTTGAATCAGATGTTCAAACTTAGCGCAGTTGATACGCTATTACCTGTAATTAGATCGGTTATACTATTCTTGTTAGGTTTAGTTAGATGTTGTTAAGTATTTGAGCTAATTAGGTTTGATTAATAGGTACATTCTGAAATCACGCGTTTTGTTTAGTTGTGATTCAATCGATTCTGCTATGTATGTTTAGGGCAGAAGAAATATAGGTGATGCTTAATTAGTTATTTGAATCGTGATTAGATCGATTATACTGTTTCTGTTGAGTTATTATGATAACGAACAATAGTGGAGCAGTTATTTCTGTTTCTGTTAGGTTGTTGAATTAGACGTTCACTAGTTTTTTAGCTGATTGGGTTGGATTGATAGGTTTGTAATCATGTGGTTTTGTTTACTTATAGTGAAGCTGTGATGTTCATTAGTTTTGGGCTGATTAGGTACATTTTGAATGCATGCGTTTTGTTTACTCATGCTGTAGTTGTGATTGATTAGTTAGATCTTCGACCGATTCTGTTAGGTTGTTGAATTGGACGTTTTTCAGCTGATTAAGTTGGATTAATAATAGGTAGTGAAGTCGTGATTGAATTAGTTATGTTTAGCTCGTTAGTTAGATCTTGAACCGATTCAAATATTATTCAAAATGTAAATGAATTAGGTCTTCAATCATTTCTGTTGCCGTTTCATGTGTTTTTGAGCTAATTTGGTACATTTCGAATTCACGCATACTTAAGTTGTAGTAATTGAATCACTAGTTGATTGTGATGTCTGATTTGGATTAAATGTTTACAGTTACTGCTAATAAATTTTGTTTCTAAGTTTTGGAGTTAAGGACATTGTGTTATTTCTGTTAGGCTGTTGAATTAGACGTATTTGAGCTGATTAGATTAGAAATTTAGGTGCTTTTTGAAATGATGTGTTATGTTTACTTATGGTGAAGCGGTGGTTGAACTAGTTATGTTAGTTAGTTAGCTAGCTAGCTTGTTAGATCGTTGATCGATTCCTTTGTTACTGTTAGGTTATTAAGATTAGATGTTCACTAGTTTTTGAGCTGCATTTTGAAATAATGTGTTATGCTGAAGTTGTAGTAATTGAATTAGTTATGCGATTCTGTTATGTTTAGTTCATTGTGATTTGTTAATTAAAATAGGTGTTCATAGTTAGGGCAAAATTTTAGGTAATACTGATTTACTTGTGTGAATCGTAATTAGGTCAATTATACTATATTTGTTAAGTTTACTTACTATTAATGTGGAATAGTTAGGTGTTTTTAGTTTTGGACCTATTTAGGGTTGGAATTTCATATTGCACGGTAAATCAGTTAAACTATCAAGTATCAAATGAATTGATTGTGATTTCGGATTTAGTTTTGATACTGTTAGGTTATACAATCTGATGTTGTTAGTTTTCGAGCTATTTAGGTACATTTGAAATCATGTGTTTTGTTTAGACACAGTAGGAAGTTAGGAAGTAGTTGCGTCAATCATTTCAATAACGAACTTCCAAAAGAATCAGCTATGTCGTTTCTGCTAGGTTTAGTTGATACTGTAGAATAGTGATCAGGCGTTTCTATGTTTCTGAGTTACATTTTGAAATCTCGCGGTTTGTTATGCTCACATTTGGAAGTACTTGTTGAAAATAATTAGAATTGTGAAATTTTAATTGAAACAGTTATGCTAGATATGGTAGATTTGGTTGGATGTTGTCTTATTTGGTGTTGATACTGTAGATTACTTGACTAGACAATCAAATTACAAAGTTTTTCAGCTATTTAAGGCAGGAATTTAGGCACATACAGAAATCATGTGCTTTTGTTTACTCAAACTAGGAATTACTTGTATGAAATTATTTGTCTTGTGTGAAATTCTAGCTAACAAACTATGCTATGCTGTAATAGAGTGTAATTTGTACTTTACCTAATATCTGACTGTGTTACCTTTCTATTTGTGTATCAGCTACTGATCCTGGGAGCTTCAATAACAGTGTCGCAGGGCAACAGGTACGTAATATAATCTATAGATTTGGAGAATTTTACTCGACATTTCTACTTTGTTCAGTAGCAAACCAAACCTATCGCATGAAATTCCATTCCCCATATTATATGAACCAAACCGATGCTAGTTAGGCTTAGAAGGGATCATTAGTGTTGGTGAATAACTGAATACCACTACTGAAGTATAAGTTAGCCTAAGATTTCACATAAGACCCCTTTAATATTCAGTTATCACTAAATTTCCTATGTATAAATATATATGAATGTAAAAGCTCGACGCACGATCTCTATCGTATCATGCTCTTCAATGATTCCACCGTTTATTAGTTTGGCCAATGTTGCTGCGATGCATCTGATAGCTGTTCTTCCATTTTGAAAAATGGATCCATGAGGAGTATGATGTTCTATTTTTATAAATCAATTTTTTACTGGATCAAGGAAATGCATTATATAATCATATTACGAAAAAATGTTAGATGCACATACAGATCATGACTCAAACTTAATAAATATTAATACAGCTACAAATAGGAAATCTTGTTTTGAAAATGTTAACAACGTCTATATCTGTTTTCTATTTGGAAAACACTGAGTTTTTCATAACCTTTCTAGACATTTTCTTTTTCAGCTAGGAGTCACTAGTGTTTTTTTCGTTATTTGCTGACACCTTTTACTTGTCAGGCAGTACTGGAAACTGTTGCTAGAGTCAAGTCAAAGAGAAATGACACCAAAGAAGAGAAGTATGTGTTGCTGTTAGTATAAACTATTGTTTCTCAGAACAAAGTTGTGATGTTTCTTGGTTACCTGGTGCTTATATTACTTGTATTTTAGGTCATTTCAGCTTCATGATGTTTTCAATTTGGATGATGAGAACCGCCCGGAAGATACACCAAGGCTGATAGATAGCAAGGTACTTGTCAATGCTTTCAAATATCAGTATATTACTTCATGTATGATGACATGATGTACCATTGTGTGAAATGGGACATATAAAGCACGATCCATACGATACATTGTTCTTTTCAGTTATTTGTTTGTTTGTGCATCTGTGTGTATTTTAAATCCGAATGCAATATCAAGAAGTTGATGTTATTTTGCCATATTGGCAATCTTTGTTCAGGACAATGTCTTTATCATGTCCAATCCCAAGTCTAAGTACCCTGTGCTACAATTGGACTTAAGGTATGTCTTTAACCTCCACCCAATGAAACGCCAATTCATCCTTTGTGTCTCTTGTTGGCTTGTTGCTTTTTTGACACTATATCTCTTTAGTTTGGTTGCTAATGCTTATCATGTAACTTTTTGACAGATTGATATCTGATTTGGTTGTCGTCATTGTCTCTGCAACTTGTGGTGGCATTGCGTTTGCTTGTGCTGGGCAGCCGGTCTGGTCATTATTAATGCTTTATAATTCTTGTATAACCAAATAATACTCTGCCTAAAACTTCGAAACTTGATTAATTGGGCCATCGTGCTTTTAAAGATGCGTGTCAACTGTCAAGTGGACAATCCTTTTGCGTTATTGTAACATCTCTCTGCGCAATAAAATCGTGCAGGTTATCACTGGATATTTGCTAGCAGGATCTGTGATTGGACCCGGTGGCCTTAGCTTTGTTAGTGAACTGGTTCAGGTATTTCACTTCATCTCTGTCTTGGCCACCCCGGCAGCAAAGAATACCCATCAGGGTTATTATAAGTATCCTGTTTTGTTGTCATGAGAATTTTGATGTTAGTTTTGTCTGAATCCTGCTTATTGTGAATAATGGATATATGCATACAGGTTGAGACTGTTGCCCAGTTTGGTGTCATTTTTCTTCTTTTTGCATTGGGACTGGAGTTCTCAGCAGCAAAGGTTTAACCTCCCACCTGTACCCAATATCCCTACATCCTCCATATGCACACACACGCGCACAGAAAGAACCACATAACTTGTAAAAGGAAATTTATGTTCAAGACTGTTTTTAATCTCTCTCTTAATCAAGTTCATAATGTTCCGTAATTGCAGCTTCGCATTGTCCGAGCAGTTGCTATCATGGGAGGTCTGCTCCAGATATTTCTTTTTATGTGCTTGTCTGGAGTTATTGCTGTGGTATGTATCTCTTCTATCAGATTTCTCTGTTCCTATTACGAGGCTTTTGAGGTTTTTTCTGATGTACCACTGGTAAAAAAATTAGTATAATAAGTTTCATGCTAGGTAAATTCTTAAAAGGGTTCGTTTGTGTTATCATGGCATGAATAGTTACCATCTTCCTTTCTTTCATCAAGCTTCATGACTAACTATAGCAGCAAAGCATAATTGAAAAACCCTGATACTTCCTTCATATTGTTTGATCTGCGCACTTGTTTTCTTTTTCAGTTATGTGGTGGTGAAGCTTCTGAAGGCGTATTTGTTGGTGCCTTCCTTTCCATGTCATCTACGGCAGTGGTAATTATATATTGCATAATAAAATTCATCAATTCATTTTTAATATTATTTTGAAATTCTGTAATCTATATATATGGAATATGGAGTCATAATATAAGGGGTGCAAGCAATACTTTGAAAATTGCCTCTTATTCTGAATATGTTAATTCAGAAGTGTTTTATACTTTTCTAGTTTTTAAGCTGAACTAAATTTCCAGCTCATTGTGATATGGCTGAAAACACAAACAGATCATGCTTAAGTTCTTTTAGATTCCATTAGATCTTGTAGTAAGAAATTCTATTAATTTCAATTGCAACTGGTTCAGTGTCTAACTGTCTATTATCTTCGGGTTATACTCATAATAAACTAAAGTATCTAGAATTCTTGCTTAGACCTATTCTGGTTTTGGACTATCGAAATCTTTGAATACAAAGGCATGGAGTTTAAGTGTAAACCTCAGCTAAGATTTATCTTCTATTCTTCTGTGTGATGCTGACGCACGATTGTCTTGGTATACACAGGTTTTGAAGTTTTTGATGGAAAAGAATAGTATTAGCACTCTCTACGGGCAAGTCACTGTTGGTACCCTTATTTTGCAGGTAATTCTCTACTTCCTTTCTTATTCGCTTCAGTGGTTGTAGAAAAGTGTATATATTTTCTACTCTTAAAGCAATGAGTGAAGATTACTAGACATTGTTGGTTATTTGACAACTTGATGTGGATGTGGCTTTGTGTGCCAGGATTGTGCGGTGGGTTTATTATTTGCACTGCTTCCGATCCTAGGTGGTACTTCCGGAATGTTTGAAGGCATGTTATCGATGACAAAGACGTAAGAATCTGAATCTAAAGAACTGCATTTCCTACTAATTTTGTGAGGAGTGCTATCGTATTCTCTGTATGCAAAACTATACTAAATTCATTTCGTGTGTGATTGTGTTTGTGTTGTTTTACTCCGACACAAAAATGTGCAACATATTTGTTAAATTTGTATAATTCCTTTTCCATTGTACACCCCTAACGACTTCTGTTATCAGGTTGGTGACTTTAATTACGTTCCTAGCTGTTTTGTCGTTATTCTCCCGGACTTGCATACCTTGGTTTTTTAATCTTATGATAAGCCTATCATCCCAGGTATTCAATGTCCCTTTTTAGCTGATCAAATACCCGTATTTGATTCCTGAAAGTGATCAAACATGTCTTCAATCTGATTCATATGTTTTGATGGTATTTCATTGAAAATTTGCAGACCAATGAACTATATCAGTTGGCATCTGTGGCTTTCTGCTTGATAGTTGCATCGGTTAGCTTCTTTACTCCACTACATTTTTGCATGATGTTTTTGAATCTTATCTGGCATGATTACTTTTACGTTTACCATATGCTTATCCTGGTAATTTGTTTTATTATTCAGTGTAGTGACAAGTTGGGTTTAAGTCTCGAACTGGGTAGCTTTGCTGCTGGAGTGATGATATCAACGACTGATCATGCTCAGCATACTCTTGAACAAGTAAGCTCAACTTATGGATCGGCCTAATGATTACTGTAGTATTTTCATGATCTTTTCACAAATGAGTCTGGTATCCTATTAAATGTGTCAAGAGCCAATTTTTGTGAAAGATCATGTGGCAAAGAGCTGGCAGTTGAGTTAACCTTGTACTTAACCTGTTTAACACATTTCATATTTTGACCCAAACCTGTTTTGATCTGTTAACCAACCCGCGTGAGCTGCTCATTTTGATTTTTGCGATATCTACTTGATTCTGTTTGGCAAGTTTTATTTTCTTGGCAGACCTGTATATTGTTATAGTTTTTGTTGCTTCCATTTCTGATCCAAGTCTTGATTGATGTTCCCTGTCTTCTAAATGTATTTTGAATATGTATATAATATGATTATATCTATTTTCCGAATCTGGCATCCTTTACAAGCAACTCATTTGTCAAAAAGTAAGAGAGCTCACACACTATTTGCTTAATTTGAACTCAATTTGTTTCAGGTCGAACCGATTCGCAATTTCTTTGCTGCTCTTTTCCTTGCGAGCATTGGAATGCTTATCCATGTTAAATTTCTATGGAACCACATTGATATCTTGCTAGCAGCTGTTATTTTGGTGGTTGTAATAAAGACTTTTGTAGTGGCCTCGGTAGTCAAAGGATTTGGATACACTAACAAGACCGCTCTTCTTGTAAGGGTTTATGCTACTTCTCCTGTGCTTGCTAGGGTTTCTTTTCTTCTTTTGCTGTATATATGTTAAGATTTATTGACAAATGAGCCTTATTCATTAACTTGATGTAGGTTGGAATGTCCCTTGCTCAAATCGGGGAATTTGCATTTGTCCTATTAAGCCGTGCCTCCAATCTTCATCTGATTGAGGTAATATTTCAATCTGTTTCAGGTGTAAGAGTTGGCCAAGTGGTCGGATCAGGTGCATGGTCGGAACTATTAAGGGACCGGGGAGGGCCCCGGCCCCCCCAAACTTTGCGGCGCCTAGTGTAAAAATTATAGGTTTTAGGGGTAATTTAGTTGTGGTTACAAACAAATCTCCGATTCGGCCCCTCCAAAATAAATTCGGCCCCCCCAAAATAAATGTTCAAGTTCCGTCTATGATCAGGTGAGTTGGGTAATGGTCTAAAACAGATTTTCTTGTTAAGGGTCTAAACAGGTTCAGGTTGACCCAAAACGTTTCTGTGTCCAATTGTTTTTAAGTTTTCTTCATTAGTAGTCTGTCTCAACCATGATTACAAAATGGGTATCATTTCAAAACTGTTATAGGCTTTTGATAGTGTAAAAAAAAACATGAAAGACGACTTTTTAGTTTTGACCTGTATGACCTCTTTTCTGTTATCTTTTTAAGCTATTTATTTGTAATGTGATTTAACCACCTGTTTTGCAGGGCAAGTTGTATCTACTGCTTCTTGGCACAACAGCTCTCAGTCTGGTACGTAATCTCATCATTTTCACCAAAGCATACAAAATGAAACAGAGCAGATACAGTTTGACTTTTGAAGGCGACCCAGTCATTTTCTGTATTCGAAACTAATTGATTTTCTGGGTGTTCAACACAAATTTGATATAAAAAA
>LBNU01035737.1:120219-135732 GCA_014162995.1 Artemisia annua
CATTGTTGAACAGCCAAGTTAATAACACATCTAATAGTGACAATTTTAACCACAGGAGAGAAGGTTTCATCAAAATCAACTCCTTCCTTTTGACCAAATCCCTGGACAACAAGTCTAGCCTTAAATCTATCAATGTCTCCACTAGACTTGTATTTAATCTTATAAACCCATTTAGATCCAATAGCCTTTCTATCACTAGGCAATTCAACAATCTCAAAAGTATCATTTTCATATAAAGCTTTCATTTCAGTATTAATTGCCTCTTTCCAGTGCTGAGTTTTGCTGGCTTCCCAATAATTTTTAGGTTCTGAAAGTTTGTTTAACTTTGTTGTAAAGCAAAAGTTTTCAGAGTTAAGATTGGCATAGCTAACAAACTTTTCAAGACCATATCTAACTTTGGAATCAACCACAAATTCATTATACTTGTTTGGAAAAACAGATGATCTTTCAGATCTTCTAACAGGTTGATTTTGCAAATTTGTTTGAGAGTCTGTGATTGGACTATCTTGAAATGTACCATCAGAATGTGCATTTTCATTCTCAAGTGTTGCAGACACCTCATTTTCAAGGGCAGAACCATTGGAACCCTGAGGATGCCCCAACTCATCCTCAAAAGGGTCAATTGTGGGACTGCCATCAAGAAAAGAATTCTTGCTAACACTAGGAGAATTTGCATGTTTGTTTCCATCATTAGATGGTTTATCATTTATATTTGTCTCATCATAGGGCATGTCAAGATCCTCATACACCACTTTATCAATAAAGTTTGTATGATCAAGATCTTGACAAGTCTCAATCACAGAATCTGTCTTAAAAGGGAACACATTTTCAAAGAAATCAACATCTCTTGATTACAAAAATTGTTTCCTTTCAAGACTGAAAAGCTTATATCCCTTTTTAAAAGAAGCATAGCCAACCAAAACACATTTTTCAGATCTGCTACTGAACTTATCATGATTATTAAGCACAGTAGCAAAACATAGACAACCAAAAGCTCTTAAGTGATTTAAGGAGCATTTTCTGTTAAAAATCATATTATAAGGAGAATTCCCATTCAGCACTGAAGAAGGCAACCTGTTAATAAGGTAACAAGCAGTAAGAATACATTCAGACCACAAATTCAAAGGAATTCCCCGTGAAACAGAAGGGATCTGGCAACATTAAGCAGATGCCTATGTTTCCTTTCCACAATCCCATTCTGTTGGGGAGTATAAGCACAAGAAGTCTGATGTATTATGCCATTAGTAATGCAAAACTCATTGAACTTATCATTCACAAATTCAGTACCATTATCACTTCTAAAAATTTTCACAGTTTTTTTGAATTGATTTTTGATCAAATTAAAAAAGGCATAAACACAATCAAACACTTCAGTTTTAGCCTTAATCAAGTACACCCAAACAGCCCTGGTGTAATCATCAACAATGGTCAAAAAATACTTGTATCCTTCTTTACTAGTAACCCTATAGGGTCCCCACAGATCAAGATGGACAAGGTCTGCAAGCATAGAAGTTTTATGCTCACTCAAAGGAAAGGGTTCTCTGGTTTGTTTAGCCTTTTGACAAATTTCACAAACTTCCACATTATTTTTATTATCAAACTTAAGATCTTTGTTTAAAACTTTTAGGACTTGGTCAGAAGGATGACCAAGCCTGCAATGCCACAAGTGTTTAGACAAACCAGAAAAAGGACAAAATTGGTCTTTAGTACACAAATTACCTTCAGTTTTATCAAAAAAGTATAATCCATCAGACTGTCTACCAGTCCCCAGAAGTTTCACATCCCTCAAACCCTGAGATAACACATAGCACTTAGACTCATCAAAAGCAATGACAAACTTGCTGTCTCTAGCAATCTTATGAACAGACATAAGACTCACACAATATTCTGGAACAACAAGCACATCATACAGAGTTAAATTTTTGGTTAGGACCATATTTCCAACCTTTGTAATTAAAGCCTCAGTTCCATTAGGATGTGAGACTTTAATTCCAAGTTTGGAAATATCTAGTACATTAACCAAAAACTTATCAGTGTATGTTAGATGCTGATTTGCTCCAGAATCAACAATAATACCAGCTGCAATAAGTGCAGGCCTGGCCTTACTGTTGTTACAAAAAAATCTTTGGAAATTTTGATTAAAAACCTTGCTGTTGTTAAAAACAATACCTGCCATATTGGCATGTACACCTTTGCCTTTTTCATCATCATTAACAGAGGTATCTTTGATAAGAGATAAAAGTTTAGAAATCTGTTCATCTGAAAGGTTTGAAAGAGAGCTAGATCCAACAGAGTTGTTATTAATAAACCTTTTGTTAAAATTTTGAGTTCCCTGATTAGAAAGATTTCTAGTATTGTTGTTTCTTTTTTCCCAATTAGCAGGGTACCCAATAACTTTAAAACATCTATCCACAGTGTGCCCATTAAAACCACAATGCTCACAAACAAGATTAGAACCTCCAGCAGCCCTATTGTTCCCATTGTTATTAGTCCTAGAAGCATTACTAGGTCTGAAAGAATTCCCAGAGGTTTGAGGCCTCTGTGAACTCCCTCTAACAGGCACATTGGAATGGAAAACAGAAGACTGAGATCTTTGAGAGACTCCAATCCCTGATGAACCAGAAACCACAGCTCTATGAGATTCCTCACTAGAGATAATGGCAAAAGCACCTTTGACATCAGGCAATGGGTCTCTAGACAGAATGTTGCTTCTAATTTGCATATAAGAATCATCAAGACCCATCAAAAATTGCATTAACTTCATTAACTGATTATGTTTCTTAAAGTCATCAGCAGCATGGCAAGTACATCTAGGAAGTTTAACAAGAGCATCAAATTGTTTCCACAAAGTACTTAACTTATTAAAGTATTCAGCAATAGATGAGCCATTTTGAGATAATGAGTTAATTTTATGATGCAAGTTAAAAGTAACAGATCCATCAACTCTATCAAAGGTTTCTTTTAACTCAGTCCAAACATCAGAGGCCTTTTTTGAGAAAATTTGTCCTAGAAACAACTCTTCAGATATAGAATTCAAGATCCAACCCAAAACAATAGCATTAACTCTGTCCCATTGTCTTCCTAACACATCATCAGTATTAGACCTCCTACAAGAACCATCTATAAAACCAGTTTTATTTTTGCCTTCAAGAGCTAAGAGCATAGCACAAGACCACACATTGTAATTTTCAGTTCCTTTCAATTTTATAGATATAACAGTTAATGTAGCAGAGTCATTAGGATGTAAGTGTAGAGGATGACTGATATCAAGTTTACTAATAAGAGTAACAGGTAAAGCATCATCTTCCTCTGCATCAGAATTCTGAACAGAGGGAGGTGGAGTACTATTATGCAAAGACATAATGAAACAAGCAAGCACACAATCAAATTAAACAGATAAATAAGAAGGGAAGAAAGAAGTTCCCAGGCTTCCTTACCACTCAAGGTGGCAGGTCAAGGGCTTTATCTACTAGCAAAGAAAGAACAAACAAATAACCAATACCAACAAACAACTTCAACAATCTCTCACATCCTACTCCCCATCAATCTAAACAAGAAAAAATAAATTGCAAGAAAAAATAAAGGCGTGAGAGGTGTTACAGAGAACGCAAAGCAAAGTAGCAGCGGAACCAAACCTACTACACCCTAGATTCACTTAGTCTAGGGATATAGCAGATATTCACAGCGAACCCAGATCCACCAACCAAGATCCACCAAACCCTAATTTTTAAATTAGGGCAAATCACCAGAACCACTTACAATCGAAGCAGATATCACCAAATCTATCGATTAAGGAACTTAATCGACCTCTGGAACCTTTAAATTGTAAAAGCCCCAAATTACCCAAACCCTAATTTATTAAAAAAAAAAATTCAGAGCAACCTGTCTCTGATACCATGTAAGAAAACTGAATTTAACTACTTAGATTAA
Source organism: Artemisia annua (assembly GCA_014162995.1). Classification (NCBI taxonomy): domain Eukaryota; kingdom Viridiplantae; phylum Streptophyta; class Magnoliopsida; order Asterales; family Asteraceae; genus Artemisia; species Artemisia annua. The sequence goes on from LBNU01035737.1 coordinate 124,150, forward strand.
TAAAGAAAATGTTTTACAATACCAACTGTTCTCAAACAGTTAAACAACCCTTGATCTCAATCATGAAATGTAAAGTAAAATACAAATGAAAGTTGTAAATGTTTGGGATGTCCCCAAGAGAATGAACAGAGCAGCAATATATAGAGAGACCAAAGCTTAGGTCGTTTTTCATGGAAGAGACAGGAAAACGCAAATTTGATAAATTTCAAGTCTTGAGAAATTGCACTTCCTGGTCCTCAGTGTCATCCCAATTTGCTACTCGAGTCTTTGAGAAATATTCAAAACCAACCCAAACTACAAAATGAGAAAATAGCAATATTGGTCCCTAAATATTTGATATGAAATGATATTGCATTTCACAACTGATTATATGATATGAAATGATAGAGATCACATAATCAGAAGAAATATTTTACTTTAAAATCAACCAAATTACTCCATTTTTTTACTCCTTTTCCTTTTCTTTCTTCTTCAAGTGATACTCGAGAAAACAACTTTATCTATTTCTCTTCATTTTCTTTACTTTCTTTTTTTAAGTGCTACTTGAGAACACACTGTTAGTTGGTTTGGATACGCCAAGTTTGTCCATAGGAATTTAGGAATATTTTCAATTAAACTTGTTAAAAAAGAAAAATGGGAGGTTGAAATTGAACCACTTTCCATTGCAGAACGTACTCCACACAATTTTGTGCAAAGATTTACACGTTTTTAATGCTTATGAGTTTGACACATCAGCTATGGCCCGTTAGATTGTCGGGCGTGTTTTTATCGAAAAAATGGGAGGTTGAAATTGAACCAAAATGTAAAAGAGTATTGAATTCAAACAGTCCACAATTATTTAGTGAAGATACTTCATAGCAGATAGTGTTTGTGGTCTGAACATGCCAATATGTTTATGACTCGTGGCTTTGAGGGTTTTGATAGAGCTCTGGAGGAAGTCGTGGAGTGATGATCACGTCAAGGGGTTTGACCTTTGGCAACGATAGACTAAACCCCTCGGTCATGTCCACAGGCTTCCCCATTGGCGTTGACAAGTCAAACCCTTGAAGTAACCGAGCAAGTGTCAAGTGAACTACACGCAAAGCAAATGTAGACGCAGGACACATTCTTCTTCCTGAGCTGAATGGAATGTATTCATAATTATGGCCCTGATAATTCATATGCGAGTTTTCCTCAAGGAACCTATCTGGCCTAAATTCATTAGGATTTGACCAAATTCGGGCATCACGATGTAGCTTCCATATGTTGACAATCAGACGAGTCCCTTTGGAGACATGATATCCCCCGATATCACAGTCGTCAATGGCCTCACGGGGTGCTCCTAAGGGACCTGGTGGGTACAGTCGGAGTGTTTCCTTCACTATAGCTTGTAGATACGTTAGGTTTTTTATATCCGATTCTTCGATCCATTTCTCTCTTCCAACCTGGATGTCAAGCTCCTTCTGGGCAGCTTTTAGGATGTGGGGATGGTTCAGAAGTAAAGAAAGTCCCCATGTCATTGTCTGAGCGGTGCTTTCTGAACCCGTCAACATGAGAATCTACAAAAATAATGTGTTCAACATGATTAAAAAACACAAGTTCTCTTCAAGAGATGAAAAGTTTTCATATAGACATAGAAAAACTAAGTCACAACTAACCAGCGTTGTTGCCTTGATGATGGTTTCGCGCCTATGTCCAAACATTTCAGCATCTTTTGACAGGGTTGACAGCATCGCATCCATCAAATCGGCTTCTTTATCGTCTCCATTATATTCTTTTCTCTTTTCAACATGTTCATCAAGCCACTTACTGATGACACTATCAAGATCTTGCGCCAATTGCTTCATAGCTTTCAAATGCCCTCCAATATCCATCCATTCCAGATATGGAATGACATCAGACCAAACAAAAACACCAGTAAGATACAATCCTTTCTTTATGGCTTCTTCTAATTGTAGGTCTTCATCGATACCAACTAACATTCTTATATTTATTTTAGATGTCATATTCTCGAACCACTTGTTCATTTCCACTACCTTATTTTCTGTGGACATGATAAAGAGCTCCTTAATGGAGTCCTTCAATTCCGAGTTACGTATATTCTTGAACTGTTCAAGACGCTGGCTTGTAAGGATCTTGGAAGTGACCAGCTTTCGGATCTCTCGCCACAATGGTCCGTATGGCGCAAGCCCAAAACTAGCATGGTCATAGACCATGTACCGGCTCACTGCTGTATCCGGTCTAGATACAAAATTTTTGTCATTGGTTCCAAGGCACTCCTTGACCATCTGCCAATTGCTTACAACCAATGCTCGACGAAAACCAAGCCGTAAAGAGTAAACCGGCCCGTAGTCATCAGCTATTTTTCCAAGAATCCTTGAAACAGGAGCTTTACTTTGTAGAAGATGAAGGTGACCAACAAAAGGGAAGGCCCCTGATGGTTCCGGAGCTAACAGTGTATCACCTTTTCTTGTATTGTTTTTTATGCTTTTGTAACTATATGTTAGCACAAAAAGCAATATCCCTAAAAGTATTAGTAACTGGGGTAGAGATAGCATGTTGTATGTATTTGTGTTCTTACTCGGGAAATGTTGCTCACACTTCATTTATACATGAGTTTTGACATATGCGCCTAATTAAGAAGCCTAAAATTAGAATAAAATTTATGTTGGGACACTTGTCATTAAAATAATTTAACTTAATTATCTTTTATGTTATTCCTGGTTTACTCAATCATACGAGTAGGGGTGTCAAATGGGCCGACCCGACCCAAACCCGATAAGGCCTTATAGGGTCGGGTTGATTCAGGTCCAACTTAGGTTATCGGATTTATCGTGTCAACTCGATAGACTCGATAGCCTAATAGGGTCGGGTTAGGGTCCTAATTAGTTTATTATCGGGTTATCATGTAACCAATTTACAAGTTTCTAATTTATGAAATGTTTTTAAGTCATGCTGCTCTTTTTTCTTATCTATAACATATAACAATTCTTTTATATACGATGCTTGTTTTTCGTGTACTTCACTTTGTTTTCTTTTATATACCAGTAGCTCATAAACATTTTCTTCTTATATACGTTACATACAGTAGCACACAAGTAAGATCATATATGTGCAAATAAATTTGGTTCAATAATACTCATATATTGTCCTTGATACAACATATAGCATTATAAAGCACTTGCTCCCAAGTCCAACCGTTTTGATAGCATTAAAATTTTTTGGTTACTGGACTTACTTTTTTTTTAACAAGCAACCTGATAACCCGCAACCCGATAGACCTGATAGCTTATCGGGTCGGGTTGCGAGTTAGTTTTTATTTTTTTCATAACCCGATAGACCTGACCCAATAACCCGATTGACACCCCTGCATACGAGGGTACCCACCGCCGCTGTAATGAAAATTTCCGACAAACAACATAGATGCAAATTTGAGAAATTTCAAGTCTTGAGAAATGATGGAGATCACATAATCAGAAGAAAAGAGGATGCCGGATACAGTTGGATATGATTTTATTGTCTGAACTTGTAATATTTCATTTGCCATAATGGTGTTTGGTTAGCTTACGGCGATTACTATGACTTGAGGTTTGGAAACAAGATGGAATACATGGAAATATTTTACTTCAAAATCAACCAACCATCATTTTTTCATTCCTTTTCCTTTTCTTTCTTCTTCAAGTGATACTCGAGAAAACAACTTTATCTGTTTCTCTTCATTTTTTATTTTTATTTTTTTTACTTTCTTTTCTTATGTGATACTCGAGAATACAGTGTTAGTTGGTTTGGATACACCAAGTTTGTCCATAGGAATATTTTCAATTAAACTTTTTAAATTGAAAAAGAACCATTTTGTGTTAAAAATCACCCAAAAAATGGGAGGTTGAAATTGAACCACTTTCCATTGGAGAACTTACTCCACACAATTTTGTGTAAGATTTTTCACGTTTTTTATGCTTATGAGTTTGACACTGTTTTTGTTTCTTTCGGCATGTTTTTATCGCAAATGCACATATCTATCAAGTTATACTAGACTAGTGCTGAACGTCACTGAACATAATAGTGTGCATGCAGCGTGTTTGTGTCCAAAAATTCTACAATTCATTGATAGCTTTTTTTAAGGCTTGTTTACAATGTATTGGTGTTAACACCTTTCTTTAGGCTTTTTTGTGATCAGATTTCAACTTTGTTGTTAGGATAATGATAATGTTTCCCGAAAGATGAATTGTATCGCGACCCACCTACAGTACATATCTCGGTAGAACTACCGATTGAATTTCTATATATATGTTTATGTTTATGAGTTTATCCCTACGTAATGTTTTCTTGGCCCACTATTGCACTGATATAAATTAATTCGTTTGTAATAATGTCTGGTAATGCTTCAGTGTAATAATGTCCCTTGATGATGGTTTCACGAGTAAATACAAACATTTCAACATCTTTGAGGACAAAGTTGAAAGCATAACATCCATAAAATAAGCGTCTTTATCACCATCACACTCCTTTTTCCTTCTCAACATGTTCATCAAGCCACTTTCTAAGGAAACTGTCAAGATCTTCCGCTACTTGCTTCATAGCTTTTAAATGACTAACATGTAGGCTACAACAAAATGTAAAAGAGTATAGAATTCAACCAGTCCACAATTATTTAGTGAAGATACTTCATAGCAGATAGTGTTTGTGGTCTGATCATGTCAATATGTTTATGACTCGTGGCTTTGAGGGTTTTGATAGAGCTCTGGAGAAATTCGTGGAGTGATGATCACTTCAAGGGGTTTGACCTTTGGCAACGATAGACTAAACCCCTCGGTGTAGCACTCTTTGACCATCTGCCAATTGCTTATAAGTTATAAACATATTAGGCACTCTTTGACCATCTGCCAATTGCTTATAAGTTATAACTAATGCTCTTTGACTACCTAGCAGTAGAGAGTAAACCGGCCCGTAGTCATCAGCAAGCTATTTTTCCATGTATCTTGACCTTGTAGAAGATGAAGGTGGCCTACAATAGGCACTTCTCGTATGGTTCTGGAGCAACCAATATATCACCTTTAATTATTGTGCTGTTTCTTAAGCTTCTTTTAAAAGTATAAGCTACAACAAAAATAAAGATCCCAAACATTGGTATGAACTGAGTGAAAAAATCCATGTTGATGATATCGTTTGTATAGTACTTTGGTAACATTACCCATAATTCATCTAAACTTATAGCTTAGATACTTCATCCGCTATGGATTCAAGCATGACGACTTGACGACTCGTTAGTATTCCTTTTCTGTTAAAAATTTCAAAGAATCATTGCGTACTTCATTTTCTGTTTTAAATTTCGAAGAAAAATGACTAACATGTTATAAATGAACCATGACTTTTTTCAGATCAAATAATTTGTCAAATTTCCAAAACTAATGATATAAAGACCTTATTTTAAAGGGTTTAAAGAGAAGTTAGCTAGTTATAAAATATAAGTTGGAATAACTTAGCAAAGGGTGAATTATATTAAGCCTATTACTTTGAATTATAAAATACTGAATTACAACGTAATTCAAAACTTTCCATCCAACTTGCTATGTAATCTGAATTACCTCCCTTGATGTAATTGGAAGGATTGAATTACAATTACATTGCAAACCAAACGGCCTACGTAATGTAATTTGAATTACAATTACATCCGTTATGTAAACCAAACACACTACGTAATGTAATCAAATTACAATTACATCAAATTACGTCCAATTACAACGAACCAAACGGGGCCTTAGTATTGATCAATCTTGAAAAAGGATGGCTGTTAATTAAGATCATAATATTGTATATGTAGGCTACAACAAAATGTAAAAGAGTATCGAATTCGAACAGTCCACAATTATTTAGTGAAGATACTTCATAGCAGATAGTGTTTGTCGTCTGATCATGTCAATATGTTTATGACTCGTGGCTTTGAGGGTTTTGATAGAGCTCTGGAGAAAGTCGCGGAGTGACGATCACTTCAAGGGGTTTGACCTTTGGCAACGATAGACTAAACCCCTCGGTCATGTCCACAGGCTTCCCCATTGGCGTTGACAAGTCAAACCCTTGAAGTAACCGAGCAAGTGTCAAGTGAACTACACGCAAAGCAAATGTAGACGCAGGACACATTCTTCTTCCTGAGCTGAATGGAATGTATTCATAATTATGACCCTGATAATTGATATGCGAGTTTTCCTCAAGGAACCTATCTGGCCTAAATTCATTAGGATTTGACCAAATTCGGGCATCACGATGTAGCTTCCATATGTTGACAATCAGACGAGTCCCTTTGGAGACATGATATCCCCCGNTAATTCATATGCGAGTGTTCCTCAAGAAACCTATCTGGCCTAAATTCATCAGGATTTGACCAAATTCGGGCATCACGATGTAGCTTCCATATGTTGACAATCAGACGAGTCCCTTTGGAGACATGATATCCCCCGATATCACAGTCGTCAATGGCCTCACGGGGTGCTCCTAAGGGACCTGGTGGGTACATTCGGAGTGTTTCCTTCACTATAGCTTGTAGATACGTTAGGTTTTTTATATCCGATTCTTCGACCCATTTCTCTCTTCCCACCTGGACGTCAAGCTCCTTCTGGGCAGCTTTTAGGATTTGGGGATGGTTCAGAAGTAAAGAAAGTCCCCATGTCATTGTCTCAGCGGTGCTTTCTGAACCCGTCAACATGAGAATCTACAAAATTAATGTGTTCAACATGATTAAAAAAACAGAAGTTCTCTTCAAGTGATGAAAAGTTTCGATATAGAGAAAGCAAAACTAAGTCACAACCAGCGCTGTTGCCTTGATGATGGTTTCACGCCCATGTCCAAACATTTCAGCATCTTTTGACAGGGTTGACAGCATCACATCCATCAAATCGGCTTCTTTATCTCCATTATATTTTTTTCTCTTTTCGACATGTTCATCAAGCCACTTACTGATGACACTATCAAGATCTTGTGCCATTTGCTTCATAGCTTTCAAATGTCCTCCAATATCCATCCATTCCAGATATGGAATGACATCAGACAAAACAAATACACCAATAAGATACAATCCTTTCTTTATGGCTTCTTCTAATTGTAGGTCTTCATTGTTACCTTCAGAGCTACCCACGTTAGAAAAACTTCTGTTACCAACTAACATTCTTATATTTATTTTGGAAGTCATATTCTCGAACCACTTGTTCATTTCCACTACGGATATTCCCTCCTTATTTTCTGTGGACATAATAGAGAGTTCCTTAATTGAGTCCTTCAATTCAGAATTACGTACATTCTTGAACTTTTCAAGACGTTGGCTTGTAAAGAGCTCGGAAGTGACCAGCTTTCGGATCTCTCGCCACAATGGTCCATATGGTGCAAGCCCAAAACTAGCATGGTCATAGACCATGTACCGGCTCACTGCTAAATTCGGTCTAGATGCAAAAAATTTGTCATNAGGATTTGACCAAATTCGGGCATCACGATGTAGCTTCCATATGTTGACAATCAGACGAGTCCCTTTGGAGACATGATATCCCCCGATATCACAGTCGTCAATGGCCTCACGGGGTGCTCCTAAGGGACCTGGTGGGTACAGTCGGAGTGTTTCCTTCACTATAGCTTGTAGATACGTTAGGTTTTTTATATCCGATTCTTCGATCCATTTCTCTCTTCCAACCTGGATGTCAAGCTCCTTCTGGGCAGCTTTTAGGATGTGGGGATGGTTCAGAAGTAAAGAAAGTCCCCATGTCATTGTCTGAGCGGTGCTTTCTGAACCCGTCAACATGAGAATCTACAAAAATAATGTGTTCAACATGATTAAAAAACACAAGTTCTCTTCAAGAGATGAAAAGTTTTCATATAGACATAGAAAAACTAAGTCACAACTAACCAGCGTTGTTGCCTTGATGATGGTTTCGCGCCTATGTCCAAACATTTCAGCATCTTTTGACAGGGTTGACAGCATCACATCCATCAAATCGGCTTCTTTATCGTCTCCATTATATTCTTTTCTCTTTTCAACATGTTCATCAAGCCACTTACTGATGACACTATCAAGATCTTGCGCCAATTGCTTCATAGCTTTCAAATGCCCTCCAATATCCATCCATTCCAGATATGGAATGACATCAGACAAAACAAAAACACCAGTAAGATACAACCCTTTCTTTATGGCTTCTTCTAATTGTAGGTCTTCATTGATACCAACTAACATTCTTATATTTATTTTAGATGTCATATTCTCGAACCACTTGTTCATTTCCACTACCTTATTTTCTGTGGACATGATATAGAGCTCCTTAATGGAGTCCTTCAACTCCGAGTTACGTATATTCTTGAACTGTTCAAGACGCTGGCTTGTAAGGATCTTGGAAGTGACCAGCTTTCGGATATCTCGCCACAATGGTCCATATGGCGCAAGCCCAAAACTAGCATGGTCATAGACCATGTACCGGCTCACTGCTGTATCCGGTCTAGATACAAAATTTTTGTCATTGGTTCCAAGGCACTCCTTGACCATCTGCCAATTGCTTACAACCAATGCTCGACGAAAACCAAGCCGTAAAGAGTAAACCGGCCCGTAGTCATCAGCTATTTTTCCAAGAATCCTTGCAACAGGAGCTTTACTTTGTAGAAGATGAAGGTGACCAACAAAAGGGAAGGCACCTGATGGTTCCGGAGCTAACAGTGTATCACCTTTTCTTGTATTGTTTTTTATGCTTTTGTAACTATATGTTAGCACAAAAAGCAATATCCCTAGAAGTATTAGTAATTGGGGTAGAGATACCATGGTGTATGTATTTGTGTTCTTACTCGGGAAATGTTGCTCACGCTTCATTTATACATGAGTTTTGATATATGCGCCTAATTAAGAACCCCAAAATTAGAATAAAATTTATATTGGGACACTTGTCATTAAAATAATTTAACTTAATTATCTTTTATGTTATTCCTGGGTTACTCATTCATACGAGTAGGGGTGTCAAATGGGTCGACCCGACGCGACCCGAACCTGATAAGGCCTTATAGGGTCGGGTTGATTCGGGTCCAACTTAGCTTATCGGGTCAACCTGATAGACCCAATAGCCTAATAGGGTCGGGTTAGGGTCCTAATTAGTTTATTATCTAGTTATCAGGTCAACCCGATAAACGCAATAAGATATATAATTACCAATTTACAAATTTTTAATTTATGAAATGTTGTTAAGGCATACTGCTCTTTTTTCTTATCTATAACATATAACAATTCTTTTATATACGATACTTGTTTTTCGCGTACTTCACTTTGTTTTCTTTTATATACCAGTAGCTCATAAACATTTTCTTTCTTATATACGTTATATACAGTAAGCACACAACAGTAAGATCATATATGTGCAAATAAATTTGGTTCAATAATGCTCATATATTGTCCTTGGTACAACATATAGGAAATATTTTACTTCAAAATCAACCAATCATCATTTTTTCATCCCTTTTCTTTTTCTTTCTTCTTCAAGTGATACTAGAGAAAACAACTTCATCTGTTTCTGTTCATTTTATTATTATTATTATTATTTTTTACTTTCTTTTCTTAAGTGATACTCGAGAATACAGTATTAGTTGGTTTGGATACACCAAGTTTGTCCATAGGAATATTTTCAATTAAACTTGTTAAATTGAAAAAGAACCATTTCGTGTTAAAAATCACCCAAAAAATGGGAGGTTGAAATTGAACCACTTTCCATTGGAGAACTTACTCCACACAGTTTTGTGTAAGATTTTTCACGTTTTTTATGCTTATGAATTTGACAGTGTTTTTGTTTCTTTCGGCATGTTTTTATCGCAAATGCACATATCTATCAAGTTATACTAGACTAGTGCTGAACGTCACTGAACATAATAGTGTGCATGCAGCGTGTTTGTGTCCAAAAATTCTACAATTCATTGATAGCTTTTTTAAGGCTTGTTTACAATGTATTGGTGTTAACACCTTTCTTTAGGCTTTTTTGTGATCAGATTTCAACTTTGTTGTTAGGATAATGATAATGTTTCCCGAAAGATGAATTGTATCGCGACCCACCTACAGTACATATCTCGGTAGAACTACCGATTGAATTTCTATATATATGTTTATGTTTATGAGTTTATCCCTACGTAATGTTTTCTTGGCCCACTATTGCACTGATATAAATTAATTCGTTTGTAATAATGTCTGGTAATGCTTCAGTGTAATAATGTCCCTTGATGATGGTTTCACGAGTAAATACAAACATTTCAACATCTTTGAGGACAAAGTTGAAAGCATAACATCCATAAAATAAGCGTCTTTATCACCATCACACTCCTTTTTCCTTCTCAACATGTTCATCAAGCCACTTTCTAAGGAAACTGTCAAGATCTTCCGCTACTTGCTTCATAGCTTTTAAATGACTAACATGTAGGCTACAACAAAATGTAAAAGAGTATAGAATTCAACCAGTCCACAATTATTTAGTGAAGATACTTCATAGCAGATAGTGTTTGTGGTCTGATCATGTCAATATGTTTATGACTCGTGGCTTTGAGGGTTTTGATAGAGCTCTGGAGAAATTCGTGGAGTGATGATCACTTCAAGGGGTTTGACCTTTGGCAACGATAGACTAAACCCCTCGGTGTAGCACTCTTTGACCATCTGCCAATTGCTTATAAGTTATAAACATATTAGGCACTCTTTGACCATCTGCCAATTGCTTATAAGTTATAACTAATGCTCTTTGACTACCTAGCAGTAGAGAGTAAACCGGCCCGTAGTCATCAGCAAGCTATTTTTCCATGTATCTTGACCTTGTAGAAGATGAAGGTGGCCTACAATAGGCACTTCTCGTATGGTTCTGGAGCAACCAATATATCACCTTTAATTATTGTGCTGTTTCTTAAGCTTCTTTTAAAAGTATAAGCTACAACAAAAATAAAGATCCCAAACATTGGTATGAACTGAGTGAAAAAATCCATGTTGATGATATCGTTTGTATAGTACTTTGGTAACATTACCCATAATTCATCTAAACTTATAGTTTAGATACTTCATCCGCTATGGATTCAAGCATGACGACTCGTTAGTAGTCCTTTTCTGTTAAAAATTTCAAAGAAACATTGCGTACTTCATTTTCTGTTTTAAATTTCGAAGAAAAATGACTAACATGTTGTAAATGAACCATGACTTTTTTCAGATCAAATAATTTGTAAAATTTTCAAATCTAATGATATAAAGACCTTATGTTAAAGGCTTTAAAGAGGAGTTAGCTAGTTACAAAATATACGTTGGAATAACTTAGCAAAGGGTGAATTATACTAAGCCTATTAGTATTGAATCTTGTAAAAGGATGGCTGTTAATTAAGCTCATAATATTGTATATGTAGGCTAAAACAAAACGTAAAAGAGTATTGAATTCAAACAGTCCACAATTATTTAGTGAAGATACTTCATAGCAGATAGTGTTTGTGGTCTGATCATGCCAATATGTTTATGACTCGTGGCTTTGAGGGTTTTGATAGAGCTCTGGAGAAAGCCGTGGAGTGATGATCACTTCAAGGGGTTTGACCTTTGGCAACGATAGACTAAACCCCTCGGTCATGTCCACAGGC
>LBNU01035739.1:9196-48569 GCA_014162995.1 Artemisia annua
TCTTAAGTAAATATCATCATTGACTCGGCTTTTAGACTCTCTTTCACATCTCGTGCTCGTTTTAGGCTTTTTGGTTGTTTTTGATGTCATTTATGCAATATCCTTCCCTGCACGATCACAAACACAAAAAACACTATATCTTTGGCGTTTCACGTTAGTTTTTGGTCTTATACACACTTAAACTAAGGTCAAAAGTATGTGTAAAATAGCACACATCAATAGTAAATGATGAATAGTAACTTGTGAATAGTAAAATTGAAGAAATGTCCTGAAAACGCGGGTTGTCACAATAGTCGCCCAAGCTCACCCCTTCAAGAGCTCAGCCCAACATTCGAAACTCAAATGAGAGAATACATGTCAAAATACTCCGAACGATTGGCCACGTTTGAGGAAGCCATGTATAAACAAAAGGAAAGGATGGATGAGAAAATGACGGAAATGATGGGACTTTTGAAGGAATATACGAAGGCAAAAACTCCGAATAAGGTACTGTTGCGAAAGAAGGCCGAAATACCCAACAATAAAATGGTAAACACCATTTCCGTCATCCGAGGGAGCGAACGCGCGAATCCGGAAAGAATGGTAGATATGGAGGTCAACAAGATCGACCTCGTCCCATTCGACGAGGAGGACACCAATGACGGCAAATGCAATTTCGGGGACAAGGAGGAGGCGCCCCCCGATGAGTGCCAAAAAGTAGAAACACCAGAGTCCCAGCAGGTTAGGCATTACCTAAGGCACGGAATAAATAAAGAAACCATAACCGATTGGGTGCAGAACTATCGACGTACTCATCTACCCCATAAAGAAAAGGGTGAGATAAAACCAGATAACGAATCTGACGCCCTACCCGGAGGTCAGCTTTATGAAAGTCTCATAAGACAAAAACTAGTCGCAAAGCAAGAGTTCCACGGGGTATTTGAAGTACCGTGCCGGATTGGGAAACTCAAATTCTTAGATGCGGTAGCTGACCAAGGTTCCGATGTAAATTTGATGCCATTCTACGTCTATGTTCAACTAACGAATGAACAACCCCCAATTAATCGTACCAAACTTTCCTTTGCAAAACATTCGTATGAGTATCCCTTAGGAGTCGCGGAAGATGTGTTAGTTAACGTTGCTGGATTCATGTACCCGGTCGACTTCATGATCGTTGAGAGAAGTGAGGCAAATATGCCAATAATCCTTGGATCACCATTCCTTGCGACCACGAAGGCACAAATCGATTACGAGAGCAATACTATCCGAATCAAAAAGGGGAAGAAAACAATAAGCTTCCCGACAATTCCACGATATATAAGAGAAGCTAATCTACGGATGAAGGGAGAAGCGAATCCCGGTGCGCTCCAAGGTAATGTTAAGGAGAAGATCCTGGCATGGGAGGCAAGGATTAAGTATTATGAGGAAAGTAAGATAGAAAAATGTAGGAATGATGAAGAGAATTCCTTGGGGGATGAGAAGCACATCGACAACAACATTGGATTCACTGAAGGAGACTTAGTTCTCCTAAGGCACTTAGAAACTAAGGCATCCACCGACAAACCAAGTCCTTGGTGGTACGGACCATTCACTATTAAAAACTTATATGAGGACGGGATGGCTAGCTTGATTAGTAAGAGAGGGGGTGAAGTCACCGCGAGTGTGGAGCGATTGAGGTATCATAACCCGGGCGATGGGGACTACATCTATCAAGGTTACGTTGTAATGAGAGATGAAGTCACGTAACGTACGGTGACTTTGAGTCTAGCTACAAGACTCGTAAATAAAGAAAAGCGCTTCTTGGGAGGCAACCCATGCTTTGTGTGTTTTTGTGTGTTTATTTGCTTTTATTTGTTTCCGTATGTAAGTTATATTTCTTGTTATTGATTCATGCTTCAAACTAAATTGTGAAAATGCTTTATTTTGTTTTTAACTTCGTCTTAACTACATATAAAGGTATTTTGCAAAAGCTAAGTGTAAGGGAAATCCAAATCGGTTTATAAAGAACGAATGAACATGAATCATAACAACGAAATTAACTTACATATTAGTACTTGTTTGAGTCAAATGCTTGTATCGAGTTATAATGAATTTTTGCAGGAATTCCAGTAAGTAAGATTTAGTTTTTCCAGAATTTTTCCCGGAAGCTTAACATGAGAATTCTGTCAGAACTTTCTGACGGCGTCAGGGTTAACACCTGACGGCGTCAGGTTAAAATTTTCTGCAATTTTTGAAAGTTTTGTATTTTTCCGGAAAGCTAAAAAGTTTTGTCAATTCTTTAACTTATAATCTCCAGGAATTCTGCAATATATTCATTCCACAAGCATTATATCTTATTATATAGATTTTACCACCGATTTTACACGAGGTTGCCCTTTATCTTTTTCAGGTTAACAGGTTATTTTGGACAAGAAGACGTTTATTATTTTGGAAGGGAAGCTTTGAACGTTCGTCTCTCTTGGAAGAAGATCTAACCATGTTACTTCATTATCCACATCAAACGATTCAGGGGAGTATTTGATTTCATTCTTTCATCTTATTTACTTTTACGTCTTTTATTTGAACATTGGAGACAATGTTCGGTTTAAGTGTAAGGGGGGTAAATGAAAGCATACGGACTACCATCCCGTTTCCTTTTATATTCCTGTTTAGTTTTTGTTCTTTCATTTTTAGACTAAGATTGAGTCGAGTCTTGACTTAAGCAACGATGTAGAGTGCATGTATTTGATCATGATAATTAACTCGCCAGCACTAAAATACCCTTTATTCCAACCAAACCGTGTTATCATATCCCTACACCTTACGTTACAACCCTTTGGAAAGCCCTCTTTGATAGTTTATCTTAGGTGCTTACGCCTAGTGGAGGAGTAATTGATCCTTTCCCAAGCCTATGGTAATCTATTTGCTATGACAGGTAGTGAGTGTTATTTTCCGTTTCCATTTATGAGATATAAACTTTATGACATTTGAGAGATGTGAGAATCCAAACACTATTTGTGAGGTGCTAGTGTATGATTTCCGTGCTTGTTATGATTAGGGTCTAATAACTATTTGTTGTAATTACTTTTATATTCGTGTTAAATGACCCCTAACTCATATTTTGATTGGAATAAAAGCTCATTTGCTTGAGGACAAGCAAATCTCAAGTGTAAGGGTATTTGATGAGACGAAAAGTGTTACACTTTTAGGGGGTCATTTAAGCCCTAATTCGTATAAATGTGATCAAATATTGCCCTAAATTGTTCCTTTTGTCATTTTAGGTACTTTTGAGAGGAATGCTGGAAAACATGCACATTTGGACGTTTTTGGAGCATAAAAGTGAAGAAAACGACAAAGTCTTAAAGAAGCAGGATTCTACAACCTGACGGCGTCAGAAGTCACAAGGTGACGCCGTCAGCAAGGATGACAAAAGAGTGGAATTCAATTATCAAACAACAGGCCAGAAAGATTTCAAGAATTTACACCTGACGGCGTCAGGTGTTAGAAGATGTAGGCCGTCACGTGTTAAGTTAAAGATAGACGGCCCAGAGAGTTTTACAAGCTGACCACGTCCCAAATGGATCTAGGCCATCCGAGAACCCTAATGGCGGCAAGCTGACGGCATCAGGCCCTATAAGCTGACGCCGTCCGAACTTTTTTTTATATATATTTCAAAATTTTCATTCATTAGTGTGGAACTTTGTGGAGAACTTTTAGGGAAAACCCTAAAGACGAATTTTCTGTAACTTTTAGGGTCTCCAACCCTTGGAACCCTAGTGCTTAATTAAAGATAAGTCTTCACTTTAATTCAATCAATATGTCTATGTGTTGGTTGTCTATCTATCTTGCTTGTCTTTCAATTAACATGAGTAGCTAAATTCTCTAGTGGTTGCTTAGATCTAATGAAACCTAACTATTAATTATTGGTTGATTGGTGTGTGTTGTTGTTTGTTGGGATGATTGTTCCATCAATGTTAGGCTCAAGAAAACTGGCCAACCTCCTTTATGGTAACGTGCTTGAACGTCTTGGGAAACATGTAGCCAAGGCATACTAGGCTATTAAGGTAGTATTTAACGCATGAGCCACTGTTTACAACCCCTATGGTTGTGCCGTGCATGGCATAGGGCGAGATAAGAGCTCATAGAATTGGAGAGATATGTATGCCACTCCATGAGTTATTAGGAATACACCCTTCATCCACACAAGTAACACACATATCAATTAACCGGTAAAAGATAGTTAGGGAGTAATGAAATCTAAGTAAACACAATTGTCTCCATATTGTTTTCACAACCACAATAGTTTTAGATATTTTATTTTCAATTGCATAAGTAGTAGACTTAGGTTAGTTGATTAACAACTAATTCCGCCCTTCTTCCAAAAACCGAAATTTTAATTGCTTTCTAAAAAATATAAAAATACAAAAAGAATCTTCCTTCCACCCTTAGACCTATTAGATTAGCTATTCTATCCTAACGAACACTATTCCCTGTGAGAGAACGATCAATCCCCCGTACTTACCACTATCCTATACTACATTGGTCAGGTACACTGCCTGGTGGGGTTGTAAGCCTCTTGAGATCCCTCGAGAGGTAAAACCTGTTGTAAGGTCACAAAACCACACATCAGTATACAAAACAAACCATATATTATTCAACCGAACATAAGTCTTTAACAAACATGGTAATCATAAGCATCATCATGAAATATAAAAGTAACAAAGTTTACCCAAAGTATGAATTACAATAGGCAAAGGTAAAGATTATAGCAACCTCAAGCCTCCAATCAACTACAACTTCTAACCAAACTAGAGAATCGCTCCAATACTTCTTGGTGATACGTCCTCCATGAACGGCAGAGGTTTATGGTCTTTAAGGTGGTGACAATTCATCCTCAAAGGTAGAGGATAGAAATGCACACTTAGAACCAAGCCAAAATGGTCCTATTTATAGTAGAAACCACCCTTAGCCAACAAGTAAGTTTCTTGGGCACAAAGTGTCATAAAATAGCAGGTTTAGGAGTTATTATGGAGACATGATCGGACTTGGGGATTAATGGCACTTAAATAAGCATTAAAAATAACTTGGGGAAGTCAGCAAGCATCCAACCGATCGGTTGGATTCCATCCGATCCGGATGGATGAAAAAGTCAGTTCCATCCGAATCGGTTGCGGGCTCCTACCGATCGGATGGATGAGTTTGGCAGAAAACGATAAACATGAAAGTTGTAGATCTTTCTCTTAGCTTCCCGTGGCTGAAAACGGGAGGTCAAACGGAGTTCGTATGCTCAACTTATGGCCAAAATGGTGAAGGTGTGTCGGGAACAACGAGTCTTCCATTATTTCTTCGTTTTAGTTTCTTTTCTCAATTTCTTTTCTCGTTTTCCTTCTTGTACTTTATTCTTGAGTCTTTGGAGTGACAACTTCATGACTTTAGTCTTCTCGAATATACTCCAAGAGACTTTCATTTGTCGGGACTTCTTCGTACATGCATAAATCTTCGTTTATTGATCATTTTTACGTCTTTTCCTTCATTTTCCTGTTCTTGGCTAGCATACACACTTTTCCACGATTAAGTAACAAATATATACAAATATGACCAATTTCCATGCGTAAAACAAACAATAACGCGACTAAAAACATGTTAACTTTGAGCGTTATCAAATCCCCCACACTTGAACTTTGCTTGCCCTCAAGCAAATCTAAGAAAAGAAAAATTAAAATGCATAACTAAATGACAAAATGAAAAAAAAAAATTGAAAATTCTATGAAAATATCGAAAAATCTTTTTGGTTTTTTTTTGAACCATATATATTTATATAAGCGAAAATGAGCGCAAACTCCCCCACACTTAAGGGTTTGCTTGCCCTCAAGCAAATATTAAGAAAAATAAAAATAAATCCACATGGTGCACAAGAATGTTTAGAAAAATGTGATGCAAATCTACCAAGTACAAGTACGAGATAAGATTCATCATTTTAAGCTTTAGTGGTGAAAAAAAACCGAGATGTTTGACAATACCCATAGATTTTCTCGCTTGATTAACATTTCTAAACACCTCACGAAAAAGAAATGAAGTATAATTCACTCAATCACTCATTTATTTAGGTAGTGGAGTATATATAAGAGAAATCACACTCATTGCTCAGTCATGATCCGTTTATTACCATAGGCTTGTACAAGAAACAAGACTCCACCGACGTTGCGTAAGCACCAAGTGTAAACATCTAAAGAGGACTTTTATTCGGGTTGTAACGTTTAGGCTAAGGGTTAATAAGACTTTCGTGCAAATATCTTGTGCAAGACATAATAGATCGCTGCCGCGAATTCTTGTATCACCAAATAACGGATGGTCACTAAGTATAACCTTAGTTCGCTAGCACGTTTTCTAGATCCTCACGAACTCGAATGGTCACTACATGTCAATACACTTAATAATTACACTAAGTCAAAAGGGTAAGGATAAGGCATGGGATATATTTATGAAATTGGTTTTAAAAGAAAAATAAAATCAAGTCAAAGTCCCATTGTTGTTAGTTACGAACAATCCGCGAACCCAAAAATGATTATAGTTACCAATCTTACTCCTCTTCGAACTTTCACATGTCGATACATTGATTCACCATAATAATATTCTTCATACTTGCACATTGGCTAACAACATATCACAAAATTTTCTTTCTCCATCTCCACATATAGCACATTGGATATAATTGTCATCACATATATTTTTTTTTCCATGACTTATTCTCTATTTTTTTTTTTCATTTTCATTTTTTTTAATACATCACATCTCCCCCACACTACGCATAAGCATCACCACAAAAATACAAATAAGAAGCTGCAGTCTCCGTCTTTGTCGGAATGGCACACATGAATCACAAAGTGTGTCTAACTCATAATTATCAAAAACAATTCAACATACCAAGCAACTAGCAACCCATCGTTCAGAGTTTGACAAGGGTTAGGCTAAGGTTTAAAGTGTAAAATATTTTTTTATTTTTCTGGATGTAACAAAATGAAAAGGATGGCTCAAAGGGTGTAACTAGGGGTATCTAGTGTTAAAGATAAACGCAAACAAATGGGTTCCAAATACGAGGTCAACTAACCGATGTGGTTAGTAAAAATTATTTTGTAAACGGATGGCCATTTGGTTTTATCTAAGGTTGCCTCTTTATCACACGAATACACTTATATCACACGAATGCGATCTTACTGCGGTCTGGTAATGATTTACAAGTACAAGTTATAGAATAAATAAAATCACCGGCACACTCATAGCAAAAGATCAAGCATAAAAAATGTATGCTATATATGAAACAAGCTCAAATCCTCACAATTTAGTGAAAAGGGCTATAAAACGTGCTAGCAAATGTCATCGATCCTAGAATGGATTGCAATATTAATAGGGACACATCTCAAAATTTTCAAAATTACAGATTTCACCAGTGGATGGATCCAGTTATTCTAATATATTATCCTAAAAATGTGAAAACAACTAGACCATAAGGGCAAACAAGTATACAATTATTTTTTTTCAAAGTGGCCCAATATTTATAAATTTGAAAATTAGTTTTGTTCTCCATTATTTTACTTTCCCCCACACTTAAGTTAAGCATTGTCTTTAATGTGAAAAATAAACTTCAAAGCATGTAAAGTAGGGAAAATGAATAAATAGATAGTCCAAGAGAAACAAAACTTCCCGGGCCATAGAAATCGCGATCGAACTCCATATGATAAGGTGCTAAGCATGTGAGATCAATCGATTTCGCTTCCAACAAAACATCAACACACCAAGTACAATGTCACCAATAATCCAAGTCTCCAAGAGCTTATTAAATCTGCAAAAATAAACTAAACTAAAAAAAACACGTAAAATCCTAAAACTCACTTTCGTAGGCATCACGGTTGCATTTAGCGTATGCAACAAGCCTTTTAAACCCCTCGGTGGCCCGAGTGGACGAGTGAAGTCTCGTGAGGGTTTCCAGTGAACATACCCACAAAGTTCAAAACATTTTATTTTACTAAAGTCTAAAAACATGTACTTATTTATTTACAACGTACTAAATATTAAAAAATGCAAAACACAAGTTTAAGTAGAATAAAAGAAATGACACTCTTGCAAAAACCAAAAAACATTTAAACATACTCGATCTAAACACAAACACACAAAATACGAAAAATGAAAAATAACTAAACATAACACTAAAGATAACATGTAAATAATCAAACACGCAATATTAGCACTTACGAAACATTAACTAACATAAATCAAACATTAAATATTAAAGAAAACACAAAATAACAAAACTTAAAATTTTTTACCGAGACATCCAACCGATCGGTCTGACATCCAACCGATTCGGTTGGAATTTAAAAACTTTTACGAGAGCCCCAACCGTTCGGATGGAAATCCATCCGTTCGGTTGGTTTTATGCAAAATACCCAACCAAATCGGATGCGGGCAGCATCCGATCGGTTCGATCGAACCTGTAAAAAAAAACCTTTTTTTTTATGAAAACAATTTTTACTAAAAACTTTTTATTGATAAATTAAAACAAAACACATAACACAACAAACACGAAAATGAACACACGTAAATAAAACAGATAAACACATAAACACTAGAAAAAAAACATAAATAACATAAAACGACACTTAAAAAAAACAAAAATAAAATTAAACAAATAAAGTCACGATCACAGAAAATGACAAGCACATAGACGCAAGCAAACATAATTAGTCACGTAACACAAATCAAAACAAAACAATCTAAAACAAGATAGTCTTATTCAAAGTTAATACGAAACTAATCTAGACAAAAATAACACGAATAAAAAAACAAAAACATGCAAGAGATCACATCGCATATTAAACATAAACTCATGAAACAAGAAAAACACAAACAAAGAAATTTTTTTGTCCGAAGCCTCCAACCGAATCGGTTACGGGTGGTGACCGATCGGTTGGATTGATTTGGGTGGTTTTTTTTTCACAAACACTTTCGAGCATATTTTGGTATGAAACATTGTAATGAGCATTTTTAGAACACATGAAACCAAAACTCCGGCAACCTGCGCCAATAATTTGTTGCGGCGGTGCCGGAATAATGATCAAGCAAGCAAACAATATATCAATCAAGAAGACAATCAAACAAACACAAGAATACAAACACAAATCCTCGGCAACGGCGCCAAAAACTTGATGTGCGTTTTGCCAACCATGTTTTAAAATTTATAGAAACAAGAATTACCGGTTAACTAGGAACACATTCGGGCAAGTATACCCTAGTCAATTGTAGTATAGTAGTGGTAAATCAAGGTCGTCCCAAGAGACTTGGTTGCACTCAAGTGTTGTTTGTTTGTTTAAGCAAGTAACAAGTTGGTGGTTATGATTGTCACGGATCAAACCACAATAATAATTAATCAAAACAATAAACGAGACAAGTTCTAATTTAACCAAATATGATGTCTTTCATCATAAACCAATCAAACACTAATTGTATCCAAACATCCTTTTATCACAAGTTATCATATGAATCAAACAAGTATACAAAACAAACCATATATTATTCAACCGAACATAAGTCTTTAACAAACAAGGTAATCATAAGCATCATCATGAAATATAAAAGTAACAAAGTTTACCCAAAGTATGAATTACAATAGGCAAAGGTAAAGATTATAGAAACCTTCAAGCCTCCAATCAACTACAACTTCTAACCAAACTAGAGAATCGCTCCAATACTTCTTGGTGATACGTCCTCCATGAACGGCAGAGGTTTATGGTCTTTAAGGTGGTGACAATTCATCCTCAAAGGTGGAGGATAGAAATGCACACTTAGAACCAAGCCAAAATGGTCCTATTTATAGTAGAAACCACCCTTAGCCAACAAGTAAGTTTCTTGGGCACAAAGTGTCATAAAATAGCAGGTTTAGGAGTTATTATGGAGACATGATCGGACTTGGGGCTTAATGGCACTTAAATAAGCATTAAAAATAACTTGGGGAGGTCAACAAGCGTCCAACCGATTGGTTGGATTCCATCCGATCCGGATGGATGAAAAGTCAGTTCCATCCGAATCTGTTGCGGGCTCTTACTGATAGGATGGGTGAGTTTGGCAGAAAATGATAAACATGAAAGTTGTAGATCTTTCTCTTAGCTTTCCGTGGCCAAAAACGGGAGGTCAAACGAAGTTCGTATGCTCAACTTATGGCCAAAATGGTGAAGGTGTGTCGGGAACAACGAGTCTTCCATTATTTCTTCGTTTTAGTTTCTTTTCTCAATTTCTTTTCTCGTTTTCCTTCTTGTACTTTATTCTTGAGTCTTTAGAGTGACAACTTCATGACTTTAATCTTCTCGAATATACTTCAAGAGACTTTCATTTGTCGGGACTTCTTCGTACATGCATAAATCTTCGTTTATTGATCATTTTTACGTATTTTCCTTCATTTTCCTGTTCTTGGCTAGCATACACACTTTTCCACGATTAAGTAACAAATATATACAAATATGACCAATTTCCATGCGTAAAACAAACAATAACTCGACTAAAAACATGTTAACTTTGAGCGTTATCAATTATATTCGCGCTTTTATTTCAATTGTAATTCATATTAGAAGAATACACCTTATTTTTCTTATTTTTCTTTAAGATGAAATATATTGCACTAATCTTTTCATTGTAGGTTCACCATCATATACACTCAATTGTGTATTATCTACTCATCTAAGGATGAAGTTCGCTTTAAATTACTCTCTTATTTTAGGAGCTTCTATTATACTAACCTTTATTTTGTTGGATTCTTTATCTTTGCATCATATACGTTGGTACCCTAGCAACGGGGAGTATTGATCAAGGGGGAGTCGATCATACACTAACCTTTGTTTTTGTAGCTTTCTTATCCTTGCATCATATACGTTGGTACCCTAGCAACGGGGAGTATTGATCAAGGGGGAGTTAATCATGCACTAACCTTTATTTTTGTAGCTTTCTTATTTCTTGTGTCATATACGTTGGGACCCTAGCAGAGGGGAGTATTGATCAAGGGGGAGCTACAATCAAGGGACGCATGCACGCATTCATCTTTATTCTCATTCTTCAAACACACTTTTGTGTTTCCACAAAAAGAAGGAGATAAGTCAACATAGTCCAACATGCATTTCATTCATCATGCATTTTTCGTATAATTTTTATGTTGCACAACACTAACCTTGATGTAGGTTAAGGAACTTAATTTGATCCATGGATCCGCTAACAACCTAAGGGACGCAACAACCTTAAGAAATTAGAGTTGAAGAATTAACTTCACTGGGATGATGCAAGCTCGCCATTTCGGGGAGAAATTATGTTAACTCCAAGGACACACCCCTTTTTGTGTCGACAAAAGGGGGAGAAGAGTGTAAACGGAGAAGGAGATGTAGAAGGTTTGGCGGATACAAGTAAGTAATACGGACACAAGTAACATTTTACATTTTACGTTCTATCACGTTTACATATTTTGTCATCATCAAAAAGGGGGAGATTGTTATTGCAAATATTACGATATTTAATCATACAGTCTCGTTTTTTTGGANACTAGACTTGTGAGATATGGAAAGATTTTGAGTAGTGTTTGTAAGTTTGCTGTCAGGTCCCCAAGGAACCCTGGGGCATAACGGAAGGAACCCTTCTGAGGGTTCCGCCGTATCCGCGGGGTGATAAAATTAATTTTCTATTAATAGTAGCCGATTGTTTCACCCATGGTTTTGAACACACAAGAACATAAATACTCTCTACCCTTTAAGGAACAACTTAGAGCAGTAGAAAGTAATGTAGAAAACACACATGAGTCACCCTTTCAATAATGATCATAATGCTTCTAACATTCATCTTTGTTTTAAGCATATCATACTTCATGATCCACCAAGAAGGTTACAAGATCTTGAAGTCATCATTCATTAAAGCATTCCAACATATGAAGATTCAAGGTCACTTGACATCCTCAATGTTTGAAGACTTCTTATTTAAGAAGTTCATGTAAATATATTAAAATACAAATAATTAAGAAAAATGAAAAATTATTTTTTTAAAATTCTAATCTAACGAAGAACTATTTTTAGAAATTAAATTTTTTTTTGATTTTTTATAACTTTATATTAATTAAAAAGGAGTTTAAATTATTTAAAAACTAATTTTAATTAAAATAAATAGCAAAAGACCTTAATTAAATCTGAATTTTTTTGGAAATTCAAAATTATTATTTAAAACCTAAGGGAAGAAAAATTAGGCAAACTAGGTGATCCTAATAAGCAGTAGGCTAAAAAGCAGTCACAATAAGTGCTTATTTATAAGCTAATAAGCACTCATGAACACAAACAGCTCAGAATCAGTGCAGACAACATCAAAAAACATAGAACAAGTCATAGTAATCAAATAAGCACTCAAATCAGACCAATAATCACATAAGCAGTTCCAAATATCTGACAGAAACAAGTGAAAAAGTCCCTACTTTAAGCAGTCTAATAAGTACTCTAATAAGCGGATTATTATGAGATAAGTGGGGCAAAAGCTAGATTACCTAGGAGAGAACCTAAAAAATGCAAAAGCCCTAATTTATAACTACTAATTGAACTCTAATTTACCCAAAGTTCAGCAACAAAAATCTGGTAACAAGAAAGGTGTTGCAGATTTGACTTTTTGTTTTTGAACTTAAGTTTGACTTAATTCAATTTCAACTGATTAAAACTTATCCTAGGTGTAATATGAAGTTGTTTAAACACTTAATATACTTAAATCTACCTTAAATCTAACAATATGCCAAGTAACAGATCCTAATTAACAAAAGTGCAAGCAGATTTAAGGTTCTAAGTGAAATTTGACTTTTACTATATAACCTACTGAATTTTATGCTATATCTAACCTATACTAACCTAATGTAATCTACTTATGCAGAACTAACCTCAAGTAAACAGCAATAACAACAAGAAACTACCTGTTCCAAACAGCCCTTAAAGTATGGGTATACACTACAGCTATGAGCTTTAAACTGTAACCAACTAATATTAAGCCACAAACAGATTATAGAGACACAATAGAAGCTAAATAAACAACAAAAAACAATAAAGAACAGCAAGAACAAGCTAATGCAGATAGAGCTAATATAAGACAGTTAGGTTCACACTAGTGCTCAAACCACATAATAGCATACCAAAGCACACAAATGAACTATATTATACTAGAATAACACAAATAGCAGCAACTAATACTAACTAACAAATATTAACCTACTTAATATTAAGAATGCACTAAAGATACTCAAAATGAAATGAAAACTTACAAACACATCCCCCCAGCTCAAACAGAGGGGGTTCACTATGCTAGCCTGTCTTTAGATAGGCCAAAAGCTTCCCTTTCTTCTTTTGGACTATCACTTAACCTAGGATGCACCATGAACACCGTACGTTGACCAAAGTTGACCAGTGATGTTTTTGAGTTTTTTGGATGATTTAACCTACTATATAAGCTTACTAAAGCTAGAAAGCTAGAATAAGCTTGTAAACTACTGAAAATGAGCTTGGTTGCAAGCTTGGTGTTGACTAAAAAACATATTTTTGGATATTTTTTATATTTTTCTTATTTTTTTGGTTTTTCTTATAATTCTGAAAACTGGAATGATGAAAGCTAATGTTTAGATTCTAAAGTAAGCTTATAAAAGGTTTTATAAAACACAGAAAAACTGAAGATACCATTATATAAACTAAATACGTTTTTAAGTACTTAAGGAAATACAAATTGAAAAGAGAAATAAGCTAACTTTTTATTAATACCACTAAAACATTACATCAAAAACTGAAATTATAATCTAGGAAAGCATTTTGACAGAGTTTTGTTACATAAAAACCTACACATGTAACAATGAAAACAGGGGAGGTATATATAGGGTTGAGGTGAGCTAGGGTTTCACTCATAGAAGGTCCTGGAACTCAATTCTCTGCCACTCATTCAAAATTCTATCCATATGTCGACATTCTTCTCATCCTTAGCAATGTGATGCAATCTTATCCACCTGCCACGTTTCTTCAACCAACCAGAGAGCTTGAAATAGCCACGTGTGGGGAATTGATGTCGACATCCTGACATGTCAGATCTTCTGGAAGGTTAAACCTATTACTAGGAATCTTGGGTAAAAGCTGAGGTGCAGGGTAAATCAGATGGGGGAGAAGCACAGTAAAACGAGGCGCGTATCTCTTTTTTTTTTTTATTGTTTATTGATTTTGGTGGGTTGGGTTGGGTTGAGGGTTTAAGGAAATAAGGGAGGTGGGCTTGTGTTAGTGGGCTGAGAGAAATAAATGGGTTAACTGTTATATATGTTTTGGGTTTAAGTGGATATGGGATCCGGTTGTAGTAGTAAATATACCAAGGGACCAAAAATGTATTTTTTGAATTCACAAGGACAAATGCTGTCATTCTTCAATAATAGTATCCAAGGACCATTTGTGACATTTCTTAATTGTTGAGGTGCCTTTGATGTCAAATCTCCAAAATTTCTTCATAAGGACCAAAAGTGATAACTCTTGAAACTTGGAGGGCCAAACATGTACTTTCTTCAATCTTTTAACCAAGGACCAAACTTGTCATTTCTGAAACTTTGAGGACTTGAATGGACTTTATGATCTTTGACTTTAACCACTAGCTTTCCCGGCTCCGGTTTTTGACACTTTTTCAAATCCCGTGCTCGTTTTGTCATTTTCTTGTGATTTTTCGTCCTTTTCTTATAAATCCATACATGCACATTCAAAAACACAAAAACACAAGTATTTGGCATTTATGGGTTAGTTTTAGGTCTTTTTGGTCGGGTTTTGGTCAATAAAAAGGTATGTGTATAAACACATACCAATTAGTCATTCATATCCATTAGACTTTTATGTCTTGGATCATCATTGTATCATCACAATATAGTTTAGATGGTTTATGTGTTTGTGCCATAAAACACAAGGTTTTTATGTTGGGCCACAAAACATAGCGGGAGTGGTTGTACCCTTGGTAAAGAACTCGACATCTAGCTTAGTGTCGGAAATATTGTATAGGCGACGATAGGAGTGGTTGTACCTTGTAAAAGAACTCGGTATCTGGCTTTGTCACGGATAAAGTGTAAGCGACGACTGTAAGGTTCTCCGCCGAGAAGGGAGGTTGTTGATCTAGTGAAGTAACTCTTGAGTTGGGTACTCGGGGAGTGGAGTAGGGCGGAAAGGAGATCCGTGACCGAACCACTATAAATCCTCGTGTTCGGTTTGCACTTTCCTTTTAATTATTGCTTTACATTAATGTTTGCATTATGTGATTGTTTGTGTTGTAACTTGTTGATTATGCTTGTGCGATAACATGTCTTAAGTTTATGCTAGTCATAAACTAGAAGTAACATCTTTCATATTAGAACAAGCTAAGAATGGATATTTGATACAATAAGTTGTAAAGTTTTTAAACGGAAACGTATTCATCCCCCTCTACGATTTCACACACATCATAATAACCAACCATCCATCTTATCACCCAAATACACCTTCATCCTTGCTCCCAAAAACACACCNACTAGACTTGTGAGAGATATGGAAAGATTTTGAGTAGTGTTTGTAAGTTTGCTGTCAGGTCCCCAAGGAACCCTGGGGCATAACGGAAGGAACCCTTCTGAGGGTTCCGCCGTATCCGCGGGGTGATAAAATTAATTTTCTATTAATAGTAGCCGATTGTTTCACCCATGGTTTTGAACACACAAGAACATAAATACTCTCTACCCTTTAAGGAACAACTTAGAGCAGTAGAAAGTAATGTAGAAAACACACATGAGTCACCCTTTCAATAATGATTATAATGCTTCTAACATTCATCTTTGTTGTAAGCATATCATACTTCATGATCCACCAAGAAGGTTACAAGATCTTGAAGTCATCATTCATTAAAGCATTCCAACATATGAAGATTCAAGGTCACTTGACATCCTCAATGATTGAAGACTTCTTATTTAAGAAGTTCATGTAAATATATTAAAATACAAATAATTAAGAAAAATGAAAAATTATTTTTTTAAAATTCTAATCTAACGAAGAACTATTTTTAGAAATTAATATTTTTTTTGATTTTTTATAACTTTATATTAATTAAAAAGGAGTTTAAATTATTTAAAAACTAATTTTAATTAAAATAAATAGCAAAAGACCTTAATTAAATCTGAATTTTTTTGGAAATTCAAAATTATTATTTAAAACCTAAGGGAAGAAAAATTAGGCAAACTAGGTGATCCTAATAAGCAGTAGGCTAAAAAGCAGTCACAATAAGTGCTTATTTATAAGCTAATAAGCACTCATGAACACAAACAGCTCAGAATCAGTGCAGACAACATCAAAAACCATAGAACAACTCATAGTAATCAAATAAGCACTCAAATCAGACCAATAATCACATAAGCAGTTCCAAATATCTGACAGAAACAAGTGAAAAAGTCCCTACTTTAAGCAGTCTAATAAGCACTCTAATAAGCACTCAAAAAGTCCCTACATTAATGTTTGCATTATGTGATTGTTTGTGTTGTAACTTGTTGATTATGCTTGTGCGATAACATGTCTTAAGTTTATGCTAGTCATAAACTAGAAGTAACATCTTTCATATTAGAACAAGCTAAGAATGGATATTTGATACAATAAGTTGTAAAGTTTTTAAACGGAAACGTATTCATCCCCCTCTACGATTTCACACACATCATAATAACCAACCATCCATCTTATCACCCAAATACACCTTCATCCTTGCTCCCAAAAACACACCTTCATCTCACCCTTCACTTCCAACACACATCACCATAATCCACTATGGATTCACCAAAAACTTCCATTTCCAAAACATCAAAGAAACAAAAGATCCTCATCATCACTCTTAAACAACTCTTCATTGACTTAACCAAAGATGACAACACAACCCCATCACCTCAACATCAATGCTCATCTCCTAGTGCACTAAATTCACCATCCAAAAACACCCTCCACTCGTGGAACATCCTCTTCTTCCATACCTTCATCCTCATCCAT
The DNA here is from genome assembly GCA_014162995.1 of Artemisia annua. Classification (NCBI taxonomy): domain Eukaryota; kingdom Viridiplantae; phylum Streptophyta; class Magnoliopsida; order Asterales; family Asteraceae; genus Artemisia; species Artemisia annua. Next base: position 26,215 of record LBNU01035739.1, read on the forward strand.
CAATGACTACCTAAACTCACAAATGTTTCCACCACCACTTCCTACCAACTCACATGCTACTCATATGTTGCATGTCCAAACATCCATTCCAAATAAAAACCACACTTCACCATCATCACCTTCTTTTGATCACTTGAAGTTCATTGAAGAACTTAAAGAAGCCCATGATCTAAGTGCTCTTCTTGCTTTACACCTTGCTCAATGCAACTTGGATCAATCCCCTTCTAGCTCACCTTCATCACCCCACAACTTGAATCAAGTTGAAAAACATGTCAACAATTGTCCTTGTTGTATCTTTCTCCAAAAACAAACTGTAGAAACTAGAAGGGGGGGGGGGTTGAATAGTTTCACCGTTTCTTTTTAGTTGTTAAAACGTTTCGCCGTTTTTAGGTCCGGTTTGTATTCTTTTGCAAACTTATTGAATTCTACTTGTTATGTGATATCAACTTAACTAGTAACATGCATAAATAAACAAGTAATGTAAAGAGTAAGAAAAGAACAGAACCAAAGAGACGCGGCGATTTATAGTGGTTCGGCATGAAGCTCACTCTTCGTCCTACTCCACTCCCCGAGTACTACACTCGAGAGTTATCAATCACTATATCAACACACTCCCTCAGGCGGAGCAATCCGTACACATGCTTACACAAGGCTTAACGACAGTAAGCATAATGTCAAGTTCTAATCGTAGCTAGAACCAATCTACACCAAGGCCCACGTAGCCACATGAACAAGCACTCTTGTCCATCTTGAATCTTCACCCGATCCAAGTCTTCACATAATCGACACACTTGGTTCTTCACCCGAACCAAGCCTTCACACTTAGACACACTTGGTTTTTTTACCCGAACCAAGTCTTCACACACTAGACATACTTGGTTCTTCACCCGAACCAAGACTACACACATGACTCACTTGGATCATCACCCGATTCAAGTTTTTACATAATATTTTGACAAGAACCTATCCTACACACTAGGACATCATTCTCCTCACACCAATACATGAACTAGTCTAGTTACAACACTTCTTGGATCTACATCACCATCCAAGTTCACACAAATATCCCCTCCTCGACTCACACACAAGTCGGATCACAATGACAATATTTACAGAACCCATCACCGTAACACTTGTTACATTTGTGTGTGGACACCTATAACATCTTGAGACTTCATTGATGTCGAGAGTTCTTCTCTTGCACTTGACGGAAGAGGAAATCACTTATAAACATATACCGACATGTTATAGTGATCAAAGACTCAAGGGGAAAATAAAAACAAAAAGTTTTTTGTGTAAAAAACCTTGTTTTCTGAAGTGTAACAGTTCAGTATTTATAGGCGACATGACTGGCCTGGCGGTCCGTAAATATGCGACAGTCCTTTATCACTAAGGGACCGCCGACCCCTTTAAGGGACCGTCCAGACAAAAACGCTCCCTTTTTGTCCTGACGTGGTGAAAACTTATCTGGTGTAGTTTTAACTATTTTGGGGGGGAAAAATAGCTGTTACACATTTGAATTCAAATATATTTTCTTAATAAAACATTTCTTTAAAAACACAAAAATACTTTTGTGAAAATGTTTTGTCAAACTTAAAAATGTAAGTTTATAAGAAAATAAAAACTTCTTTGATCACCAAACTAATGACGATATCAAGTTTGTTTATACCTGAAGTGAAGTTGTAGAAGTTTCGTGGAAGTAATTAGTTTCCTCGGTTAAAAACTTATTAACCGTAACTTTACGTAACATGTCTTTATATCTTGTGATTCTCAAAACACAAGAAGATCGAATAATGCGAATAACGTTTTTGACATTATTTGTATTAATAATCTCCCTCTGTTTGATGATTACAAAATATAAACTCATTTTAGGTAAAATTATGCGTTGATAAATTTTTAATGAGTTTTCCTGTTACTTCTCCCCCCTTTTTGTAGAATCAAAAAGGTGTCGTTGTTGTTGAGGAGAGTAGACACTAGCATCTTTAAAAGGGCATCGTCATTGTTGACGGAGTACAAGCTCCCCCTAGCTAAGTGCTCCCCCTTAATGAGGGCACCGGGGAATCGAGCTATGGTGATGTGCTACAAAAACAAGTTAGGAGCAAAGCGCACACATACGTACACACACACACACACACACACACATACATATATATATATATATATATAATATTATATTATATATATATATATAATATACTAAATATATATAATATTTATATATATATATTTTTTATATTACTTTATGTATATATATATATATATATATAATATATATATATATGTTATATATACATATATTAGTACTATACATATATAATACATATATATATACTAGGCGAGTACCGTGCATAGCAACGGTCCCTAGCGGCAGATAATTAACGATTTGTGATATTGTGGTGATGTTTTGTGTAGCGTTCAAAATAGAACGTGAACAGATCATATTGTAATTGCAAACGGTTGTACTACACGATAACTAAAGTCTAGAAAAAATTCTTAACATCTATCAAACAACATATAAAACATTTAATGAAACTGAAAGTAAAACATTGCATTAGCTATGAAATAAAAACTAACAACACACGTTACTCTTCGCGTAAAACTTCTTGATAAACAACATTCGAGGTGTAGATTCCTGCTTGACGGAAGTCTTTGACTGGTTTAACTAATACCTTTGTTGTTCTACGGGATATCCCTCTAGACAATGCCACATAAAGTTGGCCATGCGAGAAAACAGAGTCGGGCAAATAGACACCCATATTTCGAATTGTTTGGCCTTGAGCTTATTAATAGTCGACAGAACCGAATAACTCGAATTACATAATTTTAATTAGTTTTTCATTTAATTCTATATATTGTTAGCAAAAAAAATTTTCAAACTTAAATAATGATATATTTATACTAAAAAAGAGTTTTAGTAATTTTTTCCATATAAATACATAGAGAAATGTTATATTTATACTAAAACAAGTTTTAGTAATTTTTTCCATATAAATACATAGAAAAATGTTATATTTATACTAAAAAAGAGTTTTATTAATTTTGTTTTTTCATATAAATACATAGAAAAAATACATATTTATAAGAATTCGGTTTTCGGTTTACATTGCAAAAACCATATCCAAATCGATTACCGAATATTTAGTTCGGTTCGGTTCGGTTATGACAATTCGGTTCAGTTATGAATTTGGTTCATTTTTTCGGTTCGGTTCAGTTTCGGTTTCTGGTTACTGTGGATATTACCCGATCCGTGAACGCCCTATTATTAATTAAAATCAATGGGGCTTTGCATAATTTCTTACAAAAAAATAAATAAATGGTGTCATAGTTTCTCATGTGCCGGACTATATTTAACAAATAGTGTAATATGGCCCAACGTTTTCAATCGGTATTCTTTGCAAGTTTACCCGTCTATATAATTAAAAATGTGGCTAAATAATAATTAACCAAACGGAAAAGTCTTTGGACGAAAGTTGGTATTACTTATGTATATCAATGATTGGCTTATAACTTATTAATGTCGTGATTCAAATATGTTTACATAGGTTTATAGGATTTTCTTGTCATTTATCATGTTCACAAAGACATTGCTTAAAAAAATATCAAAGAAACAAACTTTTATAACTTTATGCATAGATTTATCATGACAAAAACTGAATTTAAAAGTAACCATGAAAAAAAAAAAGAATTTGAAAGTAACCATGACAAAATATGAAACAGAAACATTGTTTGGAACATAAGCTGTAACAAAAGCAAACCATAAAACCTGATTGGGACAAAGCAATCATTTAAGACTGAAACAAATTGTCTTAAAAAACAAACATAAATGCCAAACCTGATTGTGACAAACCAATCACAAACACTTAAACAAATTGTGTTATAAAACAAACCAAACCAACCATACAACGTGATTGTGAAAAACCAACCACAAATACCGAACAAAATTGTCTTAAAAACATTCCAATTAAAACTTAAACCATAAACTTGATGCTGAGTTCCAAACACAGCAGTTGCATTATTTTCAGGCTTCTTTTTCGACCTTGACTTCAACAGCCTTTTTTTACAAGTTGAAGACTCACGGCCAATTTCCTCCTCAGCATGACTCTTATTCTTCTTCTCCTTATCACCAGGACTCTTATTTATCTTCTCCTTATCACCAGGACTTGTAGCATTGCTTTTATGAGCATTGACGGGGGTTGTGTCCTCGTCAGTCTGTGATTCTAAAACCTACACCAAATAATACATATGACAGTCAATATAGCTAATATCAATGTTTATTTTAATGTATCAGCTAATATCAATGTTTGTTGATAATAGTAATGTAAAGTTAAAAAATGGTATAATACATGTTACTTGTATAGTTGTACATACATGTTGAATGTTGATCATGTACGTTAAAGATAAATGTAGTACTTTCTGAGATTTTACCATCTTCATCACAAATGACAACTTTCAAAAGCCAACACCTGCAATAAAATACATATGCAGGTTATAATAGATACATTAACTAATATGCATATGGTAATGAAGTAAAAACGACTAATAGCGAGCCAACACCAACATTATATTCACATATGTAGCTTATAATATAGATAACTAATATACATATCGTAATGAAGTAAAAACGACTAATAGCGGACAAAATGACACACTTAATGTGAATATAATGTTACCAATAAGATAAAAAACACAACATAAATATTGAAATAGACAATTGTATATGAGACAATTGTAGGGGTGAAGGAATCAATAATTTCATTATTATCGGCATTGTCATTGTCGTTAGGGCGGATAACTTTTATTTTGTGGTGTGTGTTTACGTTCAATATGACCGCTTATGTGTTCATTTAGAATCTACCTTCATGGTGCAGGGTCTTCAACTATTGTAGTATACTCCTTTTGAGAAATGAAACACGAACAACTGTGGTCACGTGCTAAATCCCATGAGATACCCTCTTGTTAGCTCTCGATAACTTCTTGAGTGATCGAATGCACATCCAGTGACACGATAGTGGTATTGACTATCGATATCACAAGCTTAAGGACTAAAGTGGGTCATATTTGTCATGGATTACATACGAAATTTCATGGATCATTTGGAGTTTAAGGGCTAAAGCGGGTTAGTTCCTCATTCAAATGTCCTTGCAAAGAAAAGAACACGTCGGTTTGTTTCAATCACCTTGTTTTGTAAGAATAAAGAGAAGAAATAAGTTGTACTCGATACTGACCTACTTATATCAGAAATTTAAAAGCCTTAACCTTTTGAATTACCTATACTAAAAATTATGACTTACTACTTTAAAAAACACGTGAGAACCGTAACCTCTGCATCAGAAAATTGTGTCGTCCGCGTACTTGCAAACTGATACGAAGTAACCCTTTTTAAATCTTCATACCCGGTTCCTTCAACGCCTTGTTCGACCCAATCCTATGCATAAACATATAAAAGTGTAAGCTTTTCAATTACCTAACCTTATCAACAACAGCTTGTATAAAGCACTTGTAAAAGAAAATGAACTTGGATATTTAAAAATTTGTTTGCAAGTTATAAATATATAAATCGAATTGCTTGCTGATAACTTCTTCAAAAATATAAGCCGGAGTACTGGACGCAAATACCCCATTGATGATGTTTGATCCAAACAATTAAGAAATATTAGAGTAATGATAATAGGATTTCGCAATATGGTGTGAGTAACATACACGCGTTCTTTTCAAGCATTTAACATAAACCACGTGTGTGCATTAAGTTTAAATATAAATAATATCTTGCTTGTTATTTTTCTAAAAAATTAAGCGCATGTTTGATCATTTGATTCTTTTTGCAAGGATTGCAGTACTTCATGTCCAAAAAAAGAAACTAAACTTGTGCAAGTACATGGCAAAGTGTATATATTGTTCAAGATTAACTATTCGAACGGAAACAGTATGACACAATGAGTAAACATTGAACTCACTTTTGTTGTTCAGACTCCTAATCACTTGAGCGCTTCTCAAAATTTTCTGTCTAACGTTGTACCTGGAAATGAACATGGAACAAAGCTTGTCAGATCAACAACATGGAAGCCTGCAGAAACAAAAATATAAATATAAACTAACACTTTGAAATCACTTAATTATCATTACCTGCTATTGGAGTTGTGTTTTGCTTCATAAATAAATCAACTTCATATCAGGTTGAATAAGTGAACTCGACACCCTAAAACAATTAAAAAAACTAAATTTAGTTTCACACACATTTCATCAAACATGTGGTGTGCATAGAATACCCTCATTAATTCGTTCCAAATCCAACTCAAAACTTCATCCCAAATTAAACATAAAAGCAGTTCATTCATATGGATTCTGAGAGATAATTTTTAACAAAAAGTTTAGAAGAAATCAATTAGAAATAAATATCAGTGAAAAGGCAAAACCACAAAATAATGAGATATAATTTTTAAACCTACTAACCTTAGTAGCCTTGAATCGTCCAACCTTTTTGGAGGAGGTAAAATAACACAAAAAAAGGACCTGCAATACAAATTGTAGATCAAAATAATTACTTACTCTTGTGAAGAATAATTTGGAGGGGTAAAATAACACAAAAAAGGATGGGGCATAGGTTGACTGATCGGAGTATTGTAAACGATTTGGGAAGGAGCGTGTCAAAAAAGAATGCACAAAAGAAGCGTATAAAAGGATTGAACAAATAGCGAATATAGGATTGAATTCCAATTTTATTGACATGAAACGGACATTGAATTCCATTATTACTTTCCATCTTTCGATTGACATTAATTCACCAGGCAATTAAGTTTGGGTTGACATTTGCAGGGGTAAAATTGGGATTGACCAAAAATTAAGTTTTTCACATTTTCACATTTCCACTTTGACCATTTCTCTATTATAAGTAGTTAAGATATATATATATATATATATATATATATATATATATATATATATATATATATATATATATATATATATATATATATATATATATATATATATATATATATATATATATATATGAAAGAAATTAGAAAACATAATGAATGTGGGTGTGAAATCAATTATGTAGAGCATACATCAGATATACAAGCAAAATAAAATCTGGATTATAACACTACTGGGGACGGTCCCGTAAACAGGGGGACGGTCCCTTATTGATAGAGGACCGCCAGTCCTTTAAAGGACCGCCGCCAGTAAGCTTCCTGGTTGACACATGTGTTGTGATTTAAACAACTTCTCATTTTTTAAGGTTGAGTAACTTTAGTCCATTTTTATGTTCAACTATGATTAATATCTCAACACATAACATAAAACATAAATATGCATTCATTTCAATCAAGTAGCATACAACATCATTCATTCAAGAACAACCATAGACAATACATCATTAAAGTAACACTAAACAACAATACTAATCATTAGCTAGCATAACTAATCATCTCCAATTGCATGCTTGGTCCAAAACATAACATCCACTTAATTATTCATGAACTAGATATTTGAAGAACATCTAGTTGGATGGTGGAGTGGATGATGGTGAGGATGAAGGTGGAACCGAAGGTGTTGGTTGTGGAGGCATGGAGGCAAGAGGAGTTGGTTGCACATTTTGTTGAGCAATGAGATACTCAATGTGACCAAACATGATATGCAACTCATCTCGAAGTGAGTGGATGAGATGAAAGTTATGGAAGCAACAAGCACACCCCACCGTGTGGTTGTTGACAAAATGGTAGGGAAGTAAATTTCCATGAGTTGGGGATGATGGTGGTGTGGAAGGGATGTTTTCCAATGGCCCATTTGGTGATGTGGTGGTATGGTTTGGTGAGTTTGTTGGATGAGGATGTTGGTTTCTTGGTGACAATATGGAGTGAGTGGGAGATGAGGGTTGATTACTCACAAATGGAGTGAAGGAACCCGAACTTGATTCGGTAAGCAAAGGTGACAAATTTTTTATGAAAGATGAGAAAGGTGATGTGGTTGGCTTTGAGTTAGATGATGGCTTTGATGATGAGTGGGAGGTACCATTGGTGGATGGTGTTTTGAGTGGTGCACTTGGTGCTTGAGGTGATGTTGGTGGAGACTTAGGAGATGGAGTGGAATCATAGAGTGTGAGATCAATGAAGGTTGGTTGAGGTTGAATGATTTTGAGTTTTGGTCTTTTGTTTAGAGGTTGTGTTTTGAACTCTTTCTTTGTGGTTGAAATGGTGGTGGAATATGAGGCCATTGTAAGTGATGTGGAAGAAATGAATGGTTGTTGTGGTGAGGTTGAGGATGATGAATAAGGCTTAAATAATCAAGCTTGGTTATGGTTTGGGCAAAGCATGCATTAGGAGATTATAAGCACATAAAAATGTTTAACTAAACAAGGTAAGGTGGTGATAATCATGCTATAGGTTAGGATTGCAGGAAAGAAGAAAACAGTGTAAAATCCGTGAACCCAAAGGGACGGTCCGTTAAATCACTAGACGGTCCCTTATCACTTTGGGACCGCCTGGTCAATAAGGGACCGCCGGCAGTGAGTTGACAGATCCTTTCCAGTTCTTCATTTCTACAGTCCTGTACACACAATGCAATGCTACTCTATACAATCAATACAAACAATACTTCAATGATAAAAGATGTCTCAAAGTAACTAAACATCTCATGATAACATCCGAGTTCAAGCACAATCAACAATCCAACATGTCTTAAAATCATAATACAAATAAAACAAACATAATAGTATCAAGTACATCAAAGGACAAAGGTTAATAAAGCATTTGTCATAACAATATAATTATCGAAATGACAAAGCATAAATTCTTCTTCAACATATACAGGTTTGTTGACTTCAATCTTCTTCGATGAGTCTCGTACTTTAGGGTTCGATGAATCGTGTGACTTGATATTTTGTTATTGGTTCTGAGACTCCTACAACGAGATTGTATTGATCATTTTGAAGGTAGGGATAAGTTCTCATGAAGTAGTGATAGACACGGGTTAAGAACATCCCATAGGACATTGACTTTCTGTCATCGTCCTTGAGATGCATAAATCGCATAGCGAAGAGATAAGCGAGATTGTATGGTTGTCTAGTGAGAATGCAATAGAGCATATGTGCCACACATGCTGGTATGCACTTGCGATCTTTTANGTTTAACTAAACAAGGTAAGGTAGTGATAATCATGCAATAGGTTAGGATTGTAGGAAAGAAGAAAACAGTGCAAAATCCGTGATCCCACAGGGACGGTCCGATAAATAGCAGACGGTCCCTTATCACTTTGGGACCGCCGGGTCGATAAGGGACCGCCGGCAGTGAGTTCACAGGTTTTTTTTTCCAGTTTTTCATTTCTGCAACCTGTACATATAATGCAATGCTACTCTATACAATCAATACAAACAAGAATTCAACAATAAAAGATGTCCCAAACATCTCATGATAACATCCAAATCCAAGCGTAATCAATAATCAAACATGTCTTAAGTCATAATACAAATAAAGATAAACATAATAGTATCAAGTACATCAAAGGACAAAGGTTAATTAAGCATTCGTCATAACAATATAACTATCGAAATGACAAAGCATAAAATCTTCTTCAACAGATACAAGCTTGTTGACTTCAATCTTCTTCGATGAGTCTCGTCCTTTAGGGTTCGATGAATCGTGTGACTTGATATTTTGTTATTGGTTCTAAGACTCCGACAACGAGATTGTATTGATCGTTTTGAAGGTAGGGATGAGTTCTCATGAAGTAGTGATAAACTCGGGTTAAGAGCATCCCATAGGGCAATGACTTATTGTCATCATCCTTGAGATGCATAAATCACATAGCGAAGAGATAAGCGAGATTGTATGGTTGTCTAGTGAGAATGCAATAGAGCATATGTGCCACACATGCTGGTATGCACTTGCGATCTTTTACTAGACCCAGTGCGTTTTCTCGCAGGATAACCGCCATGGGTTGGAGAAACTAACGAAGTTCACAGACACAAATTTTATCAGGATAAAAGGTGTCGGAGGAGTTGCAAAGTGAGTTGATTAACTCGGTTTGTGAGGGAATATAGGTGACATAAGGTCCTTCATATTCGCGTTCCTCAACTAGAGAATTTAACTCAGGATCTTCTGAATAGGCGCATTGCCCATGGCATGGAATACCAAGAATCTGAGCGAATTCCTCAAGTGATAGATAAAATCCATAGTGATTTATACTAAAGCTTAGATGGATTGAGTTGTCATAACTACATTTAACCTTAATTTCACGAAAGAACTCTAGTATGAAACGTGGACAAAGATGTTCATTAATATTGAGTAAACAATTTAGACCTATTGGTTGAAAAGCTCTTTCGATATTCTCTTGAGTTATATATGATTGATCGATAACTCGACCTTCATGAATGTAATGAGACTCAACGTCTCTGAAGCTTTGAACGGAACTAGGTCGTAGATAGGGTTCCAGGGAAATTTTAGGTATGTATGAATGTGTACGATGAAGGTCATAATCAAATATGTGCGGCATGGTTGTACCTATATGAAGTTAATGTCAAGTTAGATAAACTAAGATAAAGTTTTGCACTTGTTCCAAACATCCTTGTAGTTTGTAGTAAACTTCGATTTCAAAATTTCTTATCCGTTTAGTTGCATGGTTATGAAAACGTTTGTGACATGTATTAACAATGCATAACTACGTTTTTGTTACGTGATTAAATAAGATTAACAACATTAAATTCGAATTGGGGATGATCTCATTTTTTGACCTATTTTCAAAATCCGCAAAATAAGTTAATTAATTGATTAATTTGAGTGTTTTTAGTACTACATTATTTAGATTAGCCATCAATTGTTGTTATTTAACAAAGAAATGAGAATCCCCAATTTTCAATTTTTTGTTCTTATAAACCCTAATTGTTTAATTTGAATTAAATAAGAACAATTGAACAAATTAACTAACAATAGAGTGATTAGTGATTGTTGGTGATTGATGATCTTGAATTCGGTAAGCCTTGAATTAATTTGATTATTAGTGAGTGAGATTTTAGGGTGTATGAAGGTTTTCCTCTGTTCTGCAGCAAGGGGTTGTTTGGTTTTGTTTTTCAGATTCTAAGATGAGAAAACGAGGTGTAGGCTAAAGGACCGTCGACAGAAAGTTGGGTAGTTTTGACGATTTTTGTTGCTTCAGTTATTATGACAAGTCTTTGGTTCCAAAATGATTTAAAATATAACTTAGTGTATTTTAAGGTACGAAATAGACTCAATACGCATGAGTAGGCTAAGGAATAGGTATGGAGTGGAATCGAGACAGAGGAAAAGAAAAACATTCGATACGCTTGAATAAAGAGTGGATTTTGAGTCGAGACAGAAGAATAGGAAGGAAGAAAAATATTCAATGTGATTCAAGGACGAGAGTTGCATCGGAGAGGCTAGAAGTCAATCATGTAAATAGCAAGAAAAGTCATTGACGAGAGCTAGAGAGCAAACAAAGATTGAAGCAAGTGTGCATCGTCTATAGTGATTGATTGCCGAGAAATGTTTTATAAATAATGGTTGTGGTAAGACCATTATTTTTCCAAATAATTTGATTGAATCCAAAGATGGATAAGCATTTAGACTTAGCGTCTAATGAACGAAGATGATATAGCACACAAGAGCATATAGACATTATCTAGCATGCAAGCAAGTAACGATAAATCACATAGTCACGTAAGCATATAGCAAGCATTCATTAAACGGCTATGATAAGCAAGAGTGTAAGAAAACTTACCTTGGCCTCTAGCTATCCTTAATGATACATACCATAACATGCATCGTGAATGTGGTGGAGTGCATGATGAAACTCACTTGGTGAATCGTCCTTAAGTGTAGTTATGTCGTCTAGCCACACATTATCTCGATTTCTAATCATCTTGACCGTAGACTTGTCCTTTGGCGAAGTGTCTTAGTTTTCTTCATTTTCATCACTTCAATACTTGTCGATTAGTACACCAACTTAGTTGTTAATGTAATTCTTGCCGGCAACATTACCTAAAACAAAAATATTCAAACTAGTAGTACACGATTCTACTAAAACTAAGTGACTTACTAATGTCAAATTTTCATTATCTTTGGCTTGAACATTTCCTTGATGTAAGATTAAAATCTTTTGCCAAATATCATTTACCACATTTCATAAAATGGTTTTGTCACAATCAATTTTTAGCAAAGTCTTATAAGCTAACATTTGAACTTAAATGTCTAGCACAAGTTTCTTATGAAATTTTTAATTTTCGAAATCCATTTTTATTGATTGAAAGTATCAAAAGATATGACATGCCAAAGATTATGACTAATTGATTTCACATAACTTTCAAATTCATTTTTCCAAATGACAAAGTTTTCATTTTCGAAAAATAGTGACTAATTCAAATAGATCCCTTCTAAGTATCTTTCAGACTCCATAGATCGATTCAAGTTTTAAAGTACAATATACTCTAAAGATCTTGATAACCTGGCTCTGATACCAATTGTAGAAACTAGAAGGGGGGGGGGTTGAATAGTTTCATCATTTCTTTTTAGTAGTTAAAACGTTTCGCCGTTTTTAGGTCCGGTTTGTATTCTTTTGCAAACTTATTGAATTCTACTTGTTATGTGATATCAACTTAACTAGTAACATGCATAAATAGCTGTTACACATTTGAATTCAAATATATTTTCTTAATAAAACATTTCTTTAAAAACACAAAAATACTTTTATGAAAATGTTTTGTCAAACTTAAAAATGTAAGTTTATAAGAAAACAAAAACTTCTTTGATCACCAAACTAGTGACGGTATAAAGTTTGTTCATACCTGAAGTGACGTTGTAGAAGTTTCGTGGAAGTAACGAGTTTTCTCGGTTAAAAACTTATTAACCCTAACTTTACGTAACATGTCTTTATATTTTGTGATTATCAAACACAAGAAGATCGAATAATGCGAATAACGTTTTTGACATTATTTGTATTAACACAAACCATTGCCTTAAATGAGCATTTCTCTTGGATTGAGTACCTTCTCACTAGATCTCATCTAACACCTCCACTAGCACAACACTCTAATCCTCAATCAACCTCCTCCGCTCCAAACTCTCCACCTCCAAACTCTCCACCACCAAACTCTCCAACATCCATGAACCCAAAAATATACCTCCATTAATCCAACATCCTTACCCTCACTCAACCACCTCATTTAACATATCCACCTTTGGTCGTCAACCAACAAAACACCCAAAAAACAATCAATTCCCAATCATCCACCTTTGTCAAACAATATATTTGTCAACCTTGTGCCATCACTTTCCCATTCCATTCACGCTCATCCTTCCTCATTCTTCTACGTTCTTAAAAGAACGTACCATTCTCATCTTCACTCTAATTGAGCTAGAAAAACAATAATTGCATGAGTCATATTTTTAGTCCATATACCTTTGACATCCATATCTTGTTCCCCAATAAGTGTCATGCATATATCTATCATCATCATTATGTATATGTGCATTCTTTTTCAACTAACTTTGTCTTGTAGCACTCTTCCGTTACTTGATTTCTTGGTGCCTCAAATAAGGGGAGCATACACCAAGGGGGAGCATACACCAAGGGGGAGCATTGGTGATGTGTATTACATCCCTATCTATATATTTTTTTGTTGCAGGAAACTAACCCTTGATGTAGGTTAAAAGTTTGCAATTTATTTGATCCATGGATTCGCTAGAGTCATGTTTTAGAGGTTGATATGATCAAGGCTTCACTTACGATGATGCAAGCTTGCCTCTTTATTTCAAGAATTAAAGTATAGTTGAAGTCTCGTCTAGGAGTCCACCTTTTTGCTTCGACAAAAGGAGGAGAAGTAGTGTAAACAAGTAACTTATACATTTTACTATAAGTTATAATTTACATAGTTTGTCATCATCAAAAAGGGGGAGATTGTTGGCATAAATATTACGATATTTAATCTAAACATCCTCTTCCTGTTTTGATGATGACAAAGATGTAAGTTACAACACATAACGTAAAGTTCTTAAGTTACTTGTGATCACAAATCATCTATGCATTCATACGTCAATATTTCAACGTCTCGAGTATGCTCACTTAAGGTATGTATAAACAAATATCTAATATATTTTATGATCATAGGGATTTTATTTTAGACACTACAAATTTTATAAAATGTTATAAACATTTTATATATTTTAGAAAAACACTTTTGATAATTAAAGGAAAATGTTTAATTCAAAATAAATATATGAATTCAAAATTTTAACCAAAAACAGTTCAAATTTCACTAGATAAACTTTCCCCAGAAAAAGACAAATTTCCTGACCGTTTCAGGAGGGTGGCCCCTTAATTGTACGGGCGGCCCCCTTAATTTTAAGGGGGCCGACACCTATTTAAGGGGCCGGCATGCTCCTGTTGTCAGATTCTTTTGCCTATAAATACAGGTTCATTTCTGCAATTTTTCCTTACCTTTTGCACTAAAATTTTTAGTCCCAATCCTTTCTAAACATCCTTCTAAATCTTTTGATCATAAGATTATAAGCTTTTGTTTTAAGTGATTCAATCCTTCACCACTCAAAGTGCAAGAGAAGAATATTTCTTATCATCAAGTCTAAGAAGTATTAGAATCTAGTTAGTATTGATGTGAAGTTGTAGAAGTAAGTTATGTAAGCATATGTAATAAGTAGATCAAGATGATCTTACTTAGTAGTGAGTTGATAGGTGAGTAAGAAGAGGTATGAAGAAGTAGTAGTGTGAAGAAGGCATGTAGTTGTGAAGAAGAAGTAGTGTTGAGAAGTAGTGTTGTGAAGAAGAAGTAGTGAAGTTGTGAGAAGTAGTGTAGTAGTTGTGGTGTGCACTAGTTGTGTAGAAGTTGTGAAGAGTTGTGAGATTGGTTCTAGCTACAATTAGAACTCGACATTTTGCTTAGTGTCGTTAAACGGTGTAAGCAAAGCTGTGTAAGGTTTTCTCCGCCAAAAGGGAGCATGTTGATTAGTGAAGAAAACTATCGAGTAGGTGACCCGGGGAGTGGAGTAGGGCAAGGAAGGTGTCCTTGTAGCCGAACCACTATAAATCATCATGTCCGGTTTGCATTTCCTTTCTCTTATCTCTTTTCATTTATTCTTGCATTTATCGCTTTATATCTATCCTTGCCTATATGTCTTAGTTGTTGCTTATTTTGTTGTGATGTTAATTATGTTTTAGATAGAAGTTAATATTGTGATAGGATGTATAATTATATGATATGGTCTAATGGACGTAGATGTATTATTCACACTTCTCATGTTGAATTTAACTTAATCGATAATTTGATACAAAACGTTTTAAGATTTTAAAAGGAAAACATATTCACATAAAGATCAACCAAAGCTCTATTCATAAAACTAAATTTTGAAAACAAATCCAAATGCACACATATATAATTGATCATATTGATTATATGTTGTTTTCATAATAAACTCTAATTGAAGGTTTTCAAATGTACATTGAACAAATTAAAAAGAGGTAAAACTTTTCAACCCCCCATTCTAGTTTTCCACACTAGTCCCTCCATTTACTTAGCCACCTCCATACCCTATCAAAGATCAACTCACTCACTTTTGTTTGAATTAAATAAAAAATAAACAAAAAATAAAAAATAAAAAATTCTAGCAATATCTCTCATTATCACGAAACTAGTTGATGGCCCTTAGCTGCTCCATATGTCGAACCATGCAGACGTTGCATGACCATTACCAACCTGATGCACAAAACTTCTTTAATTTTGGGTATCGCTTGAAGCAAATTTCCCTACCCAAACTTGTGTCTTGTTATTATATCCCAAAAATTTCAGTCGCGCAATTTGTAAGAGCGATCCAACGGGCCTAAAAGGATTCATTTCTAGTTATTATAATCCTTGTCATTGCTACCATATTCCAGACCTTAAGCCTATGAAAACCAAAACCTCCTTCACACTTCGATAAGCAAACAACATCCCACGCCACATTGGCCTTGCACTTCGCATGTCTCCTAGACACCAAAGAAATCCCTTCACCAACTTCTCAATTTCTAGCATTATAGAAGTTGGGAGGCTAAATACCGTGGACCAATAGACTTGCATTGAAGATAACACTAAAGTAATTAATTTTTAACACGCTCCACGAATGATAACAGTTTATTTTTCCAATCTCTAACCTTTTTTTTTCACTCTCTTTCCACAAGCACTTTGCAATCTTTATAAAGTAAACATGACAATATAAAAGGAATTCCCAAGTATTTACCTGCAACTTACCTTTTTCAAATGGCATGGTTCCAAGAATGGCGGCTTTCATGGTCAAAGTAACATTTTCAAAAAAAAAAGTAACACTCTTAGGTATGCTTGAAAGTTGAAACTAGGCCAGAAACCCGGTAAATTCATTCAAAGCGTTTAATTAAATTTGTTAAATTAGCATCACCATGAGAGAAAATGAAAAGTTAATTGATGTGCTTTTATAGGTCTATTAATTTTAACAAAGTTTTAATATTTATATTTTGTCGAACTAACATATAAACTAACACTAATGAGCAGTGTACCCGATCAATGTAGCTAGTTAGGTAAGTACGAGTCGTTCGTCAAGAGTGATTTACTAATTAACTAATCCTAAAGAATAAGCAACCAGATAAGCCGACAAATAAGCCAATAAGCCAAAAATAAGCACTTTTAAAAAATGAGTGAAAACTTTATGTTTTCAAATAAACCTTTAATCTTTTTACGTGTTGGGTCGATAAGAACATAATAAGCCCAATAAGTTAATAATAAGCCGGAAAATAAGCTAATAAGCCCTAACTTATTTCAAGTGTCCCTTTAGTTGTTATTGAACCAAAATAACCACACAAGCTTGATGACACATATTTTCTACTAATCTTTAGCATATGTCGAAAATAATAAGCCCTAGAATAGTTTTTTTGTAACAATTCAAACATAGCTTATTTGTATATAAGTTTGACAATAATAAGATTTGAACCAAAATAATCAAGACAATATAAGGGTTTTAAGGTTTTATGAGACTTACAAAATGAAGTTAGTTTAGTCGATTATGTGTGCTCAAGGAAGCCAAATTGTGGAAAACTAGAAGGGGGGTTGAATAATTTACCGGCCTTTAACTTGATTTAACTTTGAAAACTTTACGTGTAATCGACAATTGAAACTAATGAATGATAAATAATATGCAAGAGTAAAGTAAGGAATGATCAAACCACAACACGGATGTTTATAGTGGTTCGGCTACAGGGACTCTTTTTCCTTGCCCTACTCCACTCCCCGAGTATCTGATGAACTCAAATAAGTACATATTACTACCATCATTTATCCTATTTATTTGACTTGTTTTATTATATTCGGTGCTTTAATGTTTACTTTAGTGATTCTCAGATAAAAACAAGTAATAGGTGAAACTTGCGATTTTGGACTAATTATGGAGCAAAACAAGCGAGATGTCAAAAGTCTACTAAAATCCAGAAGATGCGCTCTATCTCTCTCAACAGATACGCCGCAATATCATACTCAGATGAATTCGAAGACCATTGCCTGACTTTGAAGAATACGCCGCATGTGAATCTGTCATGCGCCGCATATGAAACTTTGGTCAAAGAAGAAGATCAAGCTCGTTCTACTCCAGATACGCCGCATTATACATTTGACATACGGCGTATCACTATCAAGACTTCAACAGAAACAATCCAAGACAACTGAAGGACATGCGCCGCATACAAGGATCAAGACACGCCGCATCTATGGCGGTGTACGAATATTCCAGAATATAATAATCTTGGACCCCATGCGAAGTTAAGTCAATGCGCCACATCTGCATATTATTTGCGCCGCATCGAGCCCTCAAACAGAAACTATAAATACCCCAAGACCTAGACGAATTTTGTGTGCAACATAAGCCTAAGGAGCCGAATTCAGACGAACAAGCAACACAAGACACACCCTAAATGAAGATATTAGAGCTGTAAGAAGGTCCTGCATGTATTCAATTCATTAAGTAGTTTTGTTTTATTGTATTAGTAAGCTTTAATTCATCAGGATTGATGGCCGGTAGTATGTGACTGCGGAAACTCATATGCCCGCCTTAAAATTGCTTACCCATCAATTAAAGTTTATATGTTTGATGTCTTTGGTGAATTTATATTAGTGCTTCGATAACCTCTGTGTCTAGCTGAGCACTGCTTGGGCTGCCACACCCCTTCCTCGCCTATTTAATCTGATGTCTTCGGATAAATAGGATAGTCATAAGTAATCATTAAGGGTTTACTCGCCGATATAATGAAACCAACGAGATAGGTTTAATTAATATATACTTCATATAAAACTAGCAATAAAACAAGTGACAAGCTACTTAATTATCAGGACAGGTCTTCTTATAGTGTCTAATTATCTATATGTGTACGTGTATGCTATTCGCTGATTCGTGCTAATTAGTTTAATTTACTGTTTAATATAACCAATCTGTGCCAATCTCTCAGGCTGAACCCCCCTTTCGTTAGACTAGGCTGTAAAACTAACTTAGGATATTAAAATACTGATTAGGATAACTAGATAATACGTTCCACTCTTAGTGATCGACACTCTACTTACCATTATATACAAACTGACTGGGTACACTGCTCGTTAAGTGTGTGTGTTATTGATAAGTCGGCTAAATATAAATTTAAAACTTGAGTAGGCATTAACACTGCTAAACCGAAACGACACATCACGCGCATCAAGTTTTTTGCGCCGTTGCCGGGGAGTGAATTGTTATTATCTTTTAATTTGATTAGTATTTTAATTAGGTTTTTCTTTTTATTAGATTTTTAGATACTAACCACTAACTTGTTGTATATTAGATAGATTGCATTCATTGTATAATTTGTACATTTACTGTTTTTGTGTGTTTTTATTTTCTGCAATTTTTTTGTTTGTTTTTATTTTTATTTTATTTTCTGTAATTTTCTGCA
The DNA here is from genome assembly GCA_014162995.1 of Artemisia annua. NCBI lineage: Eukaryota > Viridiplantae > Streptophyta > Magnoliopsida > Asterales > Asteraceae > Artemisia > Artemisia annua. The sequence goes on from LBNU01035739.1 coordinate 45,154, forward strand.
TAACTGCTATCGTTGCATTGTGCTGATACAAACGATACGGCGCTTCTATTTTCTCAGATGTGGCGTATTGCGTTTTAATAATTTCAAAATACAACGCGTTTAATAATTCGAGTACGACGCATCTTTTCCCCAAGATACGGCGTATTCTGTTTTTAATAAGAAAATTTTTCGAAACCCTAACGCCATGCGACGCATCTGTTTTAACCGATACGGCGTATTTAATATTTAAGTTAAAAACAATTTTCGAATTATTAAACAGAAGCGGCGCATCGATTTTTATCAATAAGGCCCATCCACTAAATCAAAAATCTTGTATTTTGAAACGTAACGAAAATACGGCGCATTAGTTTCTGCTAGTACGGCACATTTAATTTTTATAAATATAATCGATTTTTGATATTTAACAAGATACGGCACACTCTTATTTTTAAAAGCGGCTTATCGATTTTTCAAAATAAAAATCTGATTTAATTTTAACGAAATAAGATACGCGTATCCCTTTTCCAGGATACGGCGCATTGTCTGCCGATATCAGCAACTTTTATCCTTAATATTCATTTCCTAATTTATCAATTTCTCTTCCAGCGAACAAGTCCTACTGACGATTCTACCTATGATGACAGGTATTGCTATGGAAGACATTTCAATGAACGAATATCTTGCTACAGAATGTAAAAAGAATAAGCATTATGTAAAGTCTGGCACCGAGAAGCTTTTGATTCTGGAAAGTGATGATGAGTGTGAAAACTATAAAGTCATGTTGAGTGAATTCACACCCATATGCGACACTAATGAAAGATCAGAATTGAAGAAGGAACTCTTGCTTTCGGATCCCTTTGAAAATTTCGATGCTATTGCTTGCAACTTACCTACAATCGATGCTTTGCTTAAATCAGAACCTAACACCATGGTTCCCTTTTGCTCATTGGATGATTGTGAAGATGTCAACTTCAATATTCTAGCAATTGATGATGATTTATTTTCTTGGGAAACTCCTCTTGAAAATACTTTTATGGAATTCAAACGCTTAAGCAGTATAGAAGATGGGTTATTCACTTATGACTTACTAATGAGCTACACTGAAGATGAATTGCTCCTTTTATGGCCAATCATCGAATCTGAAGGATTAGTATAGACTACTATCGAAGGAAAACATGGCAGCCTGGACAATGAAAGAATTTATGCTGAATCGGAAATTCTGCTTCATAAAAGGTTAGTAAGGTTGATGGAAATCTCTTTAGAAGAATGGCTTGAACTTAAATATGGTGATCCAGAACTTGCTCCTGTAGATGAAGTTAAACGCATTGTGACGACATGGCTGACACGAAGTTTTAAAGAGCAATTCAATGAGTTTATGGAAATAAGGAGGAAAATGATTTGTAATACTAGCTTTGACATTAACTACGATCCTAACAATATTGATTTTTCGGATTGGTTAGCTAGTAAGTTCAACAACCATAAAACCATGGATCGAGCCACTAAGAACGCACTTTGGGTATATTGGATGAGAGGGGATGATGAGGAAATTGAAAGCAACAATGAGTCATCATGCGATGATTCAACTATTAAGGAAGCCATTAAGGAACTGTTTAGCATTGCCATTGATATGTTTGACTACGAGACACCCTTGTGCAAACAATTCAAGGAATTTAATTACCTTCTTCAAATTGATGCCGATGTGCTCACTGGAGATCTACCTGGATTCAAAACTTATGATGAATTCAAAAACACCTGGTACTATGAATGGAACGATCAAATACCATGGGTTTGGGATAAACCATGGGAATATGGGCATATTAATCACACTTGTGAACCTTTCCGTTTCAAGAATGGAAGTAGTGAATGGCCAACTTGTGATTCGAAGTATGATGGGACCTGTAATGGGGGAAGCATAATTGGAATGAAACGAGTTGGCAACGATGTTTACTTTGAAGACTACGACTGGTATGATAAGGTTGAAGATTGCCCGCGTAGGGTAGAAGCTTTACAAGAAAAAGGTAGGATCGAATACTTAAAAGAACTAAAGGGAGCATCAAATACTACTTTCTGGGAATGGGTGCATAGAGAATTTGATGATTACACGAAGCTTAATCGACGATTACGATGGGAATTAAAAAGAAAATGGGACGAGATCCAAGATTATTATCAATCTATTAATTTGGTAAATTATTATCCCAATAATGATTACGATGAATCACAAAGAAAATTAATAGAAGAACTTGATGACTATTTGAATACGGATCATTATTCTAAGTTTGTTGATAGAGATGAAGAAGAGTTCATCATGAGAAAATGTCGACTACTTGGAATCACTTATAACAACCCACCTATGATAATTTCTGAAAAATTTGAAGTCATCAAATACTCTTTGGGACTATATGAAGAGTATGTTGCGACGAAGATCAAAGAATATATTAGATTAAGTCGATTAGAAGAAAATGTCGCGGAACTATATGGTAACATCTTTCGCATTAAAGAAGAAGGATGGCACGTAGTAAGAACAAAATAAGGAGCTGAACGTGAGTCTAACTTGAAGACTCTGGAATAAAGACAAGTGCTGACCGGGAGACAACCCGGATATCTTTATCTTACTTTCTGTTTTGTGTCGAGTCTGTCAGACCTGTAGTAGATGCGGCGCATCTCCATCATGGAATGCGGCGTATCATCTGCACAGGTCATATCTTATTTTATTTTTCTGCATTTTTTATTTTTGACTTTAAAACATTCTGTCAGTTTATTTAATGCGGCGCATCACCATGCGACGCATCTTTTATTCTGATTCGTATTAATTCCAGGCTCGATACGGCGCATCCTCTTCCATAGGATGCGGCGCATCGACTGACCTGATGATTTACAGATTTATTTTTTCATTTTTATTTTTCTAACTACTAATGTATTATGCAAGTTTGAGCCTTCTTAACTCAGGTGTGTTAAAGTTTAGGTGGTATTATAGATTCCTGTACTTTCTGTTGAACATCGATGATAAAGCATAAATGTTTCTCATCCACAAGAAAGTAAATTTTTGCTCATAAACGCATAATGGAGGATCATTCCGAGTAAATATCAGGGGAGTTTTTCCATTCTGATTATTTTATTTTCCAGTTTTTAACCTTTAGCACAAACAACGAGGACGTTGTTTAAATTTAGTGGGGGATGGAGAATTAGAATGCTTACTTGTCCCAAACTTTTTCAAAATATGCTTAAAATGCACTTAATATATCAAAATTTAAAATTTTTAGCATGTTTTTGTTTAAGTCTAAATTACATAACCGCACACATAACCTTATTTCTTCAAAAGATTAAAACTTTAATGTGCCGGTGACTTGTAAACTTTAGAACTTGGCTTGTATACTATTCGAGACCACCATAATGAGTATTATTGATATAATTGGAGTGACTTGTCTAACTTGGTAAAT
>LBNU01035739.1:48655-72514 GCA_014162995.1 Artemisia annua
AAACTTTTTCAAAATATGCTTAAAATGCACTTAATATATCAAAATTTAAAATTTTTAGCATGTTTTTGTTTAAGTCTAAATTACATAACCGCACACATAACCTTATTTCTTCAAAAGATTAAAACTTTAATGTGCCGGTGACTTGTAAACTTTAGAACTTGGCTTGTATACTATTCGAGACCACCATAATGAGTATTACTGATATAATTGGAGTGACTTGTCTAACTTGGTAAATTTCTAGGATTACACCCAAAAAGCCTTTATATGTTATGTGATATTAACTAACTACACTGGTTAGTTAACCCCCGTATAAACCCTTTTGTTTACTCTCACTTTTAGAGTAAGATACCCCTAGAAAAACCCTCAGAGCCATTCCTTTCGTTTCTTACACCTTTGTTAAAATGTTTCGTTACACCCTTACACCTTAGCCTACCCTGTAGATTAAAATCCGTGGTTAGTTACTTTAGACAAAGTGTGTTTCCTTACATCACCTGTGTGCGCGTGCGTAATTCATTATCTTTGGTTAGGTCGGGAAATTATACAATGCAATTGGAGTGGGCGTACATATTGTATAATTTTAGTTTATTTTTCGTGCGTTTACTACTTTCACTATTACAGTTATTTTTGAAAGTTATGAAAAGTATGGAAAAATTGTCTGGAAAAAGTGTGATTGAAAAAGTTGTGAAATTTTACACATAAAAAAAAATCGAAAAAATAGAAAAGAAAAAGAAAGAGAAGAAGTTGGAAGTTTGTTTTAACCAACTTATGTAAAGTTTTGTATTAAGTGGGATTGAATGGGAGTTGGCCGTTATGGGAACGCCAACTAAGGATTATTCTTTGTTTAAGATTTTATTGTGTATAATTCGTGTCTACCTAAAGTGTGAGTTACATGAGTCAAAAGCGTGAGTTATTCAATGATATGAGTCTTATTCATGGGATGGTTGGGAAAGTAATTAACCACACTTAGGATTTTAATTTATTTGTTTTGTTTATTTTTCATTTTACACCAATTTATATTCTAAATGTCATCCCTACCCAACCGTATTGTTATATTCGTCGTTAGCTTTCGAGCATCCGGATATGATAATGGCTAAGTAAGAATATTGAATGTATGAATAAGGTAGTGTCCATTCGAGTATTAGATTAATTAACTAGCACGCTAGCGATCTAGTGTGTGACTCGGTGACCATCCGTTATGCAAATAACGTGCTAGCAATCTAAGAAGTGCACTAGTGACCATTCGTTAGTTGAAGCGTCGAGGACTCGCGCTAGCGATCTACTAAGTTTGTACAGGAGATGTTTGAACGAAGCTAGGTTCAACCCTTAATCCTCAAAACCCTTTTTACCGCTTTAGACTTGTAAAACCCGAGAATCCGTCTTTCCTAAATTTCCCATGTAATTTGAAATTTTCTTAAGTATTGTGAACTAAACCTAAGTTTCGGAAACTGCAAAGTATATGATCTATAACATATGGATAGTATAAAATTGACTCACAACATATGTGCCTAATCTATGATTTATCACACGTTAACTTGTTTCCCTTTGGGCCGAATACGTTTTGTTTTGGACTCCATTTTGTAACCATGTTGGGTCGACTAATATTGTTTTGGGAGCAGAGGTGTCACACGACTTTAAGGTCCCCAAAGGTCCATTATATATTTATTTTTATTTTCTTTGTGTGCTCATCTATATCACACGTATCATAGGCCTAGTCTAGGGCCAAATATATTAATAAAACTTGTACATCACTTGTGCTCCAAAACAAGACTAGATACATGAAAATTTGAGATAAAACCTGGTCTTTGGTCATCCATTTTACTCGGCGCTTCACCAAGTTTATTTACCACTCTCCTCTCATTTTGCTAACTGAATTACACAATCAATCTCACACACTAAACCCTAAAAACAAAGCAAGGGTAGCGGCACAATATTTGTTCTCTCATTTCGATCATAAAATGAGTACGAGGTCTGTAGGAGGGTGTTTTGATCGTGGTAATATTGGCACGAAGGTGGTGTTTGATCATAGATTCTTTGGTTCGAGGGTGCTTGGTTCTGTTCGAATAAGGTTCTTGGTTTGATTCGTATTTAGCTTCTGGTGTCGTTGGTCCTTTTGTTCTTGTTTCATCATCACTTTCTGACCCATAGGTATCATCTACCTTCGTTTTTGTTTACTTCTCGTCATGAACACAATAAACGTATATATAACATATAACCTGGAACTAAACCTTGATCATTTATTATAGGAATACGAAGGAAATGTTTGTGTCACATAAAATGATGAGTATATGTAATCGCATGAAATAATAATAAACACATATGTGTCGATATTGAATCCTTGGCTGTTTCAAATCTATCTCATGCGTTAGTTTGATCTTTTGTTACTCGGTTAAAACCTGGATATATATGTGTCGACATAATTATTTTTGAGGACTTTCGAATCGGTCGTCACATAAACTTCTAAGCTGACCTTTAAGTCCTTATATTTTTAAAAACATGATATGGTAACTGAATGAAATGCAAGTAATAAAAGAATGAAACACATGCATGCATGCATACGAGCGAGAGCAAGTAATATAGGGTGCGAAACGATTTTGGCTATATTTTGGTATTTGGATTTCACGAAGGAGATGAGTGCATGCATGTTGTCTCGAACTCTTTTTGGTTTCGGTTTTATTATGTTTGAATTGAAAATAAAAGGAAAACGGTCATGCTTGCAATCTGTGTCTTTTCTCTTTTCCATTCGAATGGGACAAGGGTAAATGTTTAGTGTTTTTTTAAAAGAAGAGCATGTGGTATATATGGGATTTACTATAGGGTATACATGGTTGTCATTTTAATTTTGTTCTTGTCGCATGATATAAAAGAGGGTGTTCGAATTTATTTTTGAATCGCTAATATAATAGAAGTACCTCGGATTTATTTTACTTTTGAATTAAGAAGGGTGTCGTGAACCGATGAATCGTCGCGGCATAAATATTAATATCGTGGGTACGTTACCAAATTATATAAAATTATGATGACGGGGTCCAAAATTATTTTCTTAACATTAATTTATCAAAATAAACCTTAAAATAAGTTATTTAACATGTTTATATTTAATTTTCGATAATATATATTTGACCCTAAACTTTACTAAATTGTCGTATTTAACCCCAACTTATTATATTGGTCATTATAAACCTTAAATATTATTTAATCGTCAATAATAACCTTAAAGTATTAAAGTACTAATTTGGGAAAGTTTACTAAATAAGGGAACTTACTAAAAATGAAAAGTTTCTAAAAATAGAAAGAAACCTAAAATGAGTAATCTGATTTAAAATGAGCTTATATATAATAAGACGATCATTAATTCGTGTAGATTCGCTGAAGAAGAAGTGACTTCCTATTTTTGTGTTATGGTTTCATTGGCGGTTTAAGGTACAGATATTCTATCCCTTTTTAGTAGGGACTTCTCATGACTTTCTTTCGATCCTTGACTCTACTATGATTCTCTATTGATACGATTCTCTTTTGATATGATTCCCTAAGCCATTGCTATGCTGCCTTCTACTTTGATTCATTGATAAGATTCGTTGATATGATTCTATGATGAGAGATTCGTCGGTTATTCATTTGCTATGATATGATTCAGTTTGATATGTTCTGTTGGATATGATATAATGTTGGATATGATATGATTTGTTCCGTTCTTATGCCCGAGTTTTTATTCTACTCATGGAGGTACCATGGGCGTGTCATCAAGGCACCGATGGCATGACACTTTCTGTGGAGGTGTGATTGATCCACGGCGTCCCCATTTGATATGATATGATATGAGTACTCTTGGCCATTATATGTGTATATACTTGTCATGCGAGCAGGTGTATATATATGATTTGTTTTGTAGGAGGGGGCGTATGGATGCATACTAGGTATGTCGGATTTTGTGTAGGGTGAATGTGAGTGTGTGCTTACACTTCTTTACGTTGGAGCTAGCTACTCCATTTTGGTACTTAGAGGTCTCCCCTTTTCGTGCACTTTGATTTGTCGGATATATGATATGTGATTATGTGGTAGGAGACCTATTCGAGTATCTCGTTAGGTCGGCTCGTGGCTTTCCTATGTTTCGTGTGTCTATTCGAGTATCTCGTTAGACAAACCTTTGTTCTATCAACTCTTTTATTCTGTTACTAGTATGAATTCGTATTGAATATTTGATTCTTCTTGTACGTTATTTCAGTTGACTTATGATATTTTGTCATTGATCGTTGACCTCTATGCATTTGGACAAGATGGACATGTTCAATTTCAGCAGGAGCTTAATGATTTCTTTTTTATACTTATATACGTTTGATATTCGTTTTTATATATCTGTTCACTGGGCTTTTAAGCTCAGCCGCATCTCCTTTTCTGCGGCAGGTTTTCTTAAGGTTGAAGCTGGTTGGTTTTGAGTGAGAGTGTATAGAGCTTTTAAGTGGACTACCCATGGACTAGAAGCCCCTACATCTGGACTAGTTTCGGACTTGGATTCGATTAGATTTTTGTTTAGGTTTGTATTCTCATCTTGTATAGAGTTAGTATTTCCTTTGTAATCTTTAGAATATCCTTTGTAACTTTATGTTTATAAGTCTTCCGCTTGCGTTGTATGTTTTGAATAACACCATAATGTGGCATTTTGACCCGTGTCGGGTTGGGGTGTTACAAGACTTGTTACTCCTTGGCTTTAGTGGGGGAGATGCGTATACTCGTCAAGCTTATGATAGAATATTCGTCACAACTAAGCAACTAAACGATTTAGAATTGTTTTTATATTGAAAAATTATTTTGTTTCTACTTCGTTAAGTGTTTGGTTGTGTGATTATGATGAAACGAATACGTGCTTAATTATTAAAAATAAATCCTAATACCTTTTAAGATACATTTTCATAAGATTAAATCTAAGGTTTACTTGGGGACAAGTCAAGTTCAAGTGGGGGGATATTTGATGAACTAAAATAAGTACATATTATTACCATTATTTATCCTATTTATTTGACTTGTTTTATTATATTATTTATGAGAATCGGTGCTTTAATGTTTACTTTAGTGATTCTCAGGTAAAAACAAGTAATAGGTGAAACTTGGCGATTTTGGACTAATTATGGAGCAAAACAAGCGAGATGTCAAAATTGTACAGAAATCCAGAAGATGCGCCGTATCTCTCTCAACAGATACGCCACAATATCATACTTAGATGAATTCGAAGACCATTGCCAGACTTTGAAGAATGCGCCGCATGTGAATCTGTCATGCGCCGCATATGAAACTTTGGTCAAAGAAGAAGATCAAGCTCGTTCTACTCCAGATACGCCGTATTATACATTTGACATACGGCGTATCAGTATCAATACTTCACCAGAAACAATCCAAGACAACTGAAGGACATGCGCCGCATATAAGGATCAAGATACGCCGCATCTATGGCGGTGTACGAATATTCTAGAATATAATAATCTTGAACCCCACGCGAAGTTAAGTCAATGTGCCGCATCTGCATATTATATGCGCCACATCAAGCCCTCAGACAGAAACTATAAATACCCCAAGACCTAGACGAATTTTGTGTGCAACATAACCCTAAGGAGCCAAATTCAGACGAACAAGCAACACAAGACACTCCCTAAACGAAGATATTAGAGCTGTAAGAAGGTCCTGCATGTATTCAATTCATTAAGTAGTTTTGTTTTATTGTATTAGTAAGCTTTAATTCATCAGGATTGATGGCCGGTAGTATGTGACTGCGGAAAATCACATGCCCGCCTTAAAATTACTTTCCCATCTATTAAAGTTTATATGTTTGATGTCTTTGGTGAATTTATATTAGTGCTTTGATAACCTCTGTGTCTAGCTGAGCACTGCTTGGGCTGCCATACCCCTTCCTCGCCTATTTAATTTGACGTCTTTGGATAAATAGGATAGTCATAAGTAATCATTAAGGGTTTACTTGCCGATATAATGAAACCAACGAGATAGGTTTAATTAATATACACTTCATATAAAACTAGCAATAAAACAAGTGACAAGCTACTTAATTATCAGGACAGGTCTTCTTTTAGTGTCTAATTATCTATCTGTGTACGTGTATGCTATTCGCTGATTCGTGCTCATTAGTTTAATTTACTGTTTAATATAACCAATCTGTGCCAGTCTCTCAGGCTGAACCTCCCTTTCGTTAGATTAGGCTGTAAAACTAACTTAGGATATTAAAATACTGATTAGGATAACTAGATAATACGTTCCACTCTTAGTGATCGACACTCTACTTACCATTATATACAAACTGACCGGGTACACTGCTCGTTAAGTGTGTGTGTTATTGATAAGTCGGCTAAATATAAATTTAAAACTTGAGTGGCATTAACACTGCTAAACCGCAACGACACATCACGACCATCAGTATCCAACTCGAGAGTTTCGTTCACTAGTCAACAAGATCCTTTCACCGGCGGAGAACCTTACACGTCGCTTACACAAGATTACCGACACAAAGCTAGATGTCGAGTTCTTTTACAAGGGTACAACCACTCCCGTCACACTATGTATTTTGAGGACTAAAATACTAACCGATCACTATTGCAAATGTACAATCAAATGATGTATAAACCACACGAGTTTACACAATGCTAAGCTAACAAGTCTTGCAACTTTGTGTTGAAGCTTGTAACTTTCGTATGAACTTGTGAACTTCTTTGCTACAAAAGAATCTCAAACAAATGAAATGTTACTGAGTTAGATGAATGAAATGAGAGAGTATATGCAAATTATGATTGTAAGTGATAAGGAATTTCTTGAGTGTGGCATGCTATTTATAGCCAAGCAAGCCAGCAGACTGGCGGATCCGGCGGAACCAAAACAAGGGTTCCGCCCTTGTACCCAAAGGGTTCCTCCAGGTCTGAAAGTCAAAACTCAAGAAATCTTTCCATATCAATTTCAAGTCTAATCAAGATCCTTTGAGTGAAGAACTTTCCAAATATGCATGAGATCTTTTAGAAAGTCAACTTTTAGATTTGGAAATCTTTCCAAGAATACACATGATGCATGCCATGATGTCATAAACATTTTCTATTTATAGATATATGAAAATGTTATGTTTTATGTGAAATGTAAAATATAGCAAATGTGATGTTTAGTTGAAATAAAGTCTAGTTACAAAAGACTTAAGCTATATTCATGTTTTGCTAAAAATTAAAGTTTACACATTGTCGTTAACAAAATTTAGCAAAGATCGTAAAATATAAATAACGTTTTTTAGGCGATATTTGTATTAACAATCTCCCCCTTTTTGTTGAGGACAAGACATAAACTTTATTTTTAATCAAGTCACTAATTATAGTGTTAAGCTTTAAAAATCTATATTTAAACTTGTTTTATTAGAGTGATGAAAATTAGTTTAAGTTTAAATATGTTTTCTCCCCCTTTTTGTTGAAACAAAAAGAAGAGTTGCGGAGCGGAATGATGCAAGCCAAACGCTCCCCCTTGGATAATACTCCCCCTAGTTGGAGTGCCAAGTAAGGAGACATGGAGTTTTATCCTACGAAAGGAGAGTTAGAGTCGAAAAGGACAAGATATATATACAACCACAATAAGCTATGATAAGAAAAACAATCACAACCTCAAAATGTGTAGGATACTCTAAATCATAACATGTATGGTTGTTGTGATTATGGATCAAATGGTAAGAATTCTAGAGAGAGAAAGAAAGAGAGAGTGGGAGCCTTTAGAGAGAGAAAGTAAATGATATTAGATTAAACTAATGAAAGGTCCAACCTCTTCCTTGCTAGGGAAGGGGTATTTATACATATTACAAAACGCCCTTCACTCGGGCTGTGGATCAGGTATACAGTGGGTAAAGACCCGTCCTTCCTCCATGATGTTACTAAACTATTACTAACTAATGACAAATACTACAAGCTACATAATGCTAAACTATACACAGGGTGACCGAGTCTTTAATATGAATAATTGAATTACAAACAATCTCCCCCTAAGGGAGGTCACCCTATAAATTATACATTGAGTTCTAGCATTCTAATCTCTGACGATAACTTTGTAGCTCGTAGCCTCTGATTCTTCACTGTCTTAAACTTTGTGCTTCCAGCAGCGGACTTTAGATGACTTGTTCAATGTGTTGGATGATCTTTGACGTTTCTTCGTGTTTATCATCCAAACAAATATCTCCAAGTCATCTTTTTGTCGTAACGTCTTCATGTGATGTGGACATCTTAGTATTGGCATGCTCACACTTTTCAGGATCATGATCTTCAGCATCAGAGTTGTGGAAGCATAGTTGAGGCGCATTCAGTGATCATGATTTCTTTGAATATGATGTCGAAGTGTGAGCATGAGGTGATGGATTGGCATGTTTTCAGCAATCAGCAACATTCGCCAAAGATTCCTGCATAAGACAGTTAGCAATAAAATGTCCGGTACTTACAGGTTCGGACTTAGAGATTGTTAACAGCATAGTGTGAAAACTTTCTCTAAACCTTACCATGACCGTTCCTAAATTGGATACCCTAGAAAGGGCTTCCAAGATCTACCGAAGTAGATCAATGATTAGGTGAGCCACTGGAGATCACTCCACGACTGTAGTCCGATTTGAAACCGCCATGATAACTAAGCGTAAACCGCAAGGAATTACCGAAGTGACCTGCTTTCAGGACTGTTTGATGTGGACCCTGGCAGGAATTTCCTCTCAATCACTGGGAATTACATACGTATATTCCCTCATAAGTGTTCTTGGCAGATTGCTAAGATCTGCGTAGGACTCATAAATTTACCACTGGTGTCCTTAATGTTGAACAATCAGGGTAGAATTGCACGTGTTCCTATGAGATCTTTTGATGCATCTCATGGCTCTAGACTCGATAAGTGCATTATTTGGTCATCGAAGACTGGNTACCGAAGTGACCTGCTTTCAGGACTGTTTGATGTGGACCCTGACAGGAATTTCCTCTCAATCACTGGGAATTACATACGTATATTCCCTCATAAGTGTTCTTGGCAGATTGCTAAGATCTGCGTAGGACTCATAAATTTACCACTGATGTCCTTAATGTTGAACAACCAGGGTAGAATTGCACGTGTTCCTATGAGATCTTTTGATGCATCTCATGGCTCTAGACTCGATAAGTGCATTATTTGGTCATCGAAGACTGGATCGGTGTCTCCTGTTTCAATATCGACATGGATCGTAATGAGCGGTCGATAGATTATGCAGGGTTCCCCGTGAGAATGAAACAAGCTCTTTTGAGAGAAATTGAGTGGCTAGAAGGTTTAGTGCATTGCGTCACTGGGTCCATGACGTCTTGTCTTCAATACCGGTGTTACCTTAGTAACCACTAATAGCATATGAATTGAACCCGGTTTCTGCACTAAGGTTGAATAATATGGAGGGCTATTTCTTTTCACCCTTTCTCATTACGTTTCTTTTTAATTCTTCAACCATTTCTTTCTCCTTTCTCATTTATCTCCTTTTTTCATAATCATACCTAAGGACTTTCTAATGCTATCTATTCGGTATTGTCCTTGGGTAGATCCCTCTGGCTCTGGCAGATCATAGGACGGTTTTCCTAACCTTAGCCACCATATAACTTCATGACTAACCTATGTTGCCATCAACCAAATCATTGAAAAATTCTCTCAAAGTGTTTATAATTAGGAAACTCATTTTGTTGACACTTTGAGAGTTTTGTGATTTTCAAATGCTCCACTTTAACATGTGCTCATAGGTTTTCGATAGAAATTTGCACATGTCGGGGTGAGTTGCACTTTTTGAATTGATCCACTCTTAATAGACATATACCCGAGGGACACGTTTACGTTACTTGGTTAAAGGGATCCATTATCAGCTTTTAGATGATAACTAGCCCTAATAACTAACTTGAAGTTGTTAACATTCCTTAATAAGGAAGTTAGACCCATCAAAGAATACATCTAAGAAGAGCTTCTCGAAACGGTACTTTCTACTTGGATAAATCCTTTCGAATACAAACAGTTGTGTTTCGTCAATTCATGGGTCAGTTCTGAGTCGCGCTCAAATGAGATGCCATCCATTTGTCACCACTAGCCATTTGCTCCCCCTCAATATGTGCATTGATATATATCAAAGAGTTTAGCGCATATGGGAGAGCATACTTTAAGTCCAAAACATCACATTTTATATCAGATTTCATATTTAAATCACATTCTCTCCCCCGATCAAAAATTTCAAGTCATTTGAGATTTTGTGATCCCAATTGATTTAAATGAGTTTAGAAACATGGGAGAAATGTGGCCAGATTTTAACATGCAATGATTTTGGAATGTACTGGTCACTGCTGCTGGTGCACAAAGTTTCAAAAGGTGTCAGCAATTTTTAACAAATACTCTCCCCTCAATTAATGACCCGTTTTCTATTTAAAGAGCTGTAGTCATTACATTGTGTGTTGAGTATTTGCAAAAATTTAAGCCTAATTTCCACCTTGTGAACCACAAAAACTCTCCTGAAGAATCATAGATGAGAGAGATTTTGGGATGTAAGAAGACTTCTCTTCTTATACTAGAAATGATGCACTGAAACGTACATCAAGTCGAGGAAACATGGATATAAAGTAATCCATGCCCGGGTGAACTTCACCCAGTAAGAGGAACAACCGTCTTTTTGGCGACGCATTTTCCCCATCTAGAAGAACGGGTTGCTATCTAAAGTAATAGCAAGCCATAAAGACATGTTTTAATTATTCATTTTAAACTTCTGCTCGAGCTTCATTTAAAGTACCGTGCCATTATTGAATGACATTTCTAGAACCGTAAATGTTATCGATAAATAGAAAACATGCCTAAAGAAGAACTATTTTTGTGTTTTTGTATTTTTCAGATTTTTATGGTTTTTATAGGTTTTATATTTTCATATTTTCTTTTTTGGTTTAAAATTATATACAAGGATATGTGAAGCAAATCCATTACTCGTCACTTTCTTCCTGAAGACTATTGATAGATTCTGGTGTAAGACTCTTCATACCAAGACGCGGGAGAATAAATTGAAATCGTTCTCCCAGGAGTGCCTTAGTGAAGAAATCTGCCAGCTGAAACTCTGTCCTCATGAAGTGTAGTTCCACCACACCTTTCTCAACTTGTTCTACCACACCTTTGGAGAATCCATTTGCCAGGAGAAACATTGACAGTATATCGTACCATGCCCTAGGCGCCTGCTTTAGGCCATAGAGAGCCCTTTTCAGACGGTAGACATGGGTAGGACGATCAAGATCCACAAATCCTTCAGGTTGGCTAATATAAACAACTTCATTCAGCTCTCCATTTAGAAATGCAATTTTCACATCCATTTGATACACCATCAAGTTCTGACTTGCGGCATTGGCGAGAAATATTATGATAGCTTCAATACAAACAACCAGAGCGAAATATTCCTCAAAATCAATGCCTTCCTTTTGACGATATCCATTAGCAACAAGCCTTGCCTTGTATTCAGAACGTCATCATGCTCATCAAGTTTCACTTTCAAGATCCACTTAAGAGCTATAATCATTGCACAGTCTGAATGTGGTACCAATTCCCATACTTCAAGTCGATAGAACTCATGAATTTCTTCTTGCATCGCCTTAAACCAACAGTCGTCTGATATAGCAATCTTGAAATCTTTGGGCTCCACTTTAGATAGTACGGAATTATAAAAGCACCACAAGGCATGTGTGTCGAGTTGCCTTCGTGTGGACACCGGTTGAGAAGGATTCCCAATAACGTTCACAATCGGATGGTTATTGGTCCATTATCAGTGATGATCATGTGGTTGTGGGTAGGAAACTGATGTAACCGTGTTAAGATCTCCTGAAGAAGATGCCTAAGATGAAGATTCAGGAGCAAATGTGTTTTTGAATGGAGCATCATCAGGTGGAGCAAATGGATTTACTTCAAAAGAATTATCGACTGCAGTGCCTTGATGTATGGAAGGAGATTTAATGTATGATGATGATGGTGAGTGACTTGCTGATGGAGCATCTTGAGCAATTGAAATAGGAAAAGATGGACCATTTGGATCGTTTGGAACATGAGCTGCGATAGCTGGTGGTACCTGTGTATCAACAGTTGGCGGCTCAAAATATTCATCAACCATTAGATCAAACAAGATCTCCAAATCCTTACCGGTAGGTGGTACATAAGGTACATGCAGGAGTGGAATACTGTACAAGACCTGAACTGATTGGTTCAGAGGACAAAAGTTTAGATGCGGGTCCTGAACTGATGTGTACAGGAGCCATTTGCTCAGCCAGCTCATCGAATGGCACATGAATGGTTTCCTTAATTTTTCGGGTTCATTAGTTGTAGATTCGGTATCCCTTGCGATCTGGGACATACACAACGAAGAATACAATGACTACTTTAGCTTTAAGTTTTCCCAGATCTTGACTATCATTTGTCGGATGGCATGGAGCACCGAACACTTGAAGAAAAGAAAGATCTGGTTTCTTTCCATGCATCAGCTAATATGGAGTTTTGTTGTGGAGAGTATGTATCAAGGATCGGTTTTGGGTGTAACAATCAGTAGCAATGGCCTCTGCCCAAAGAAACATCGAAACCTTAGAAAATATCAGCAAAATCTTGCGGCTTCCTCAAGAGTACGATTTTGTCTTTCAACATCGCCGTTCTGCTGAGGAGTGCGTGGAACACTTATCTGTAGAGTGATGCCAATACTTTCATAATTTTGAATGAGTTGTTTAATAACATACTCAGTTCCATTATCGGTGAGGATGATTCTGATAGTTTTGTTGAGTCTCACTTGCAATTGTTTGATCAGTTTGAAGATAACCTCTGGAGTTTCATCCTTGGTTCTCAAAAACTTCACCCATGTAAACCAACAGTAGTCATCAACGACAACTAGAGTTTATTACTTCCCATTTATACTCTGCACTCTCATTGGTCTGCATAGATCCATGTGAAGGGTGTGAAGAACTTCCATGATGGTGTTGACAGTTTTGGGTTTGTGGGTATGCTTCTTGCTTTTTCCTAGTGGAGAAGCCGAACAACGATGATCCTTTTCGAACTTTAGACTGGGTAGACCTCGTACAAAATCCTTGCGAACAAAATCATTGATGGTACCAAAGTTCAAGTGATTTAAACATCGGTGCCATAGCCATGATTTGTTCTTTGAGGCCTTAAACAACAAGAAAATATGAGAGGACCGCATCATGTCTTCAAATAGAGATGGTGTACAAGTTAGTGACACGACGGCCTTTAAGAAGATCAACACCATCCAATTCTCTGACAAAGTAAGTGTGTTTACTGAAAGCCACTTCGAGATTGGAGTCACAAAATTGATCAACAGATAACAAGCTATGCCCAAGTCCTTCCACGTAGTATACCCTGGAAATTACACAGTCACCAAAGACATAATCTCCATAACCCATAATTTCCCCAAATTGGTAGTTCCCGAATCTAACTGTCCCGATAAACTTATTCATGNCACAAAATTGACCAACAGATAACAAGCTATGCCCAAGTCCTTCCACGTAGTATACCCTGGAAATTACACAGTCACCAAAGACATAATCTCCATAACCCATAATTTCCCCAAATTGGTAGTTCCCGAATCTAACTGTCCCGATAAACTTATTCATGAAATTCTCGAGCCCTGAGCGATCCCCGATCATATGTTATGAGCAGCCTGAGTCCAAATGTCAAGGGACGATTTGTAGGACCTGCATTTGAAAACAGACGAAAGAAGATAATTTAGAGTGCCGGATCCCCAATTTAAGTTGGGTTCCAGCTGGTACAGCAAACAAATTCTGGAGCAACTGACGCCTTAGGTGCATTCTCTTCAATGGTGGGATTTTCACTAGTAGATGCAATGGGCCTAGTTAAAGGACATTGAGTCTCTAAAGGGAAAGTTCTACCAGTTGGATTCCATTCCTTAATAGACACTACTTTAGAGTAAGTTATCCTAGTTAAAGGACGCTGTTCTCCTAAAGTGAATTTCCTTCCAGTGGGCTTCCATTGATAGCCAACATTGGCAAAAAGTTTTCCTGTTGCTTTCCAAATTTGCTTAATTCGTTTAGCTCTCCAAACTTTCTTAACTGGGGTTTTGTTAGATGACTTCAAAAATTTCTCAACACATTTATCATGATTGGCCGAAATTAAGCATTCATTNTTGTTAGTCTTTTTCACTTCCAGTTGCTGAACATATTTTGATGTGTTGGGATCTGAAGTTTCCAGGGGTGCCTCAAAGATTACATGCTTGTTCTTAGTCATTGAGGACGATGCAGTGAGCCTATCTTGCTTGTTATCTATCTTAGGACGTGTGCCAATGGCATATTCTAAGAGTTCCTGAGATCGTTTAGTGAGGAAGTAGGCATCTAGAATAGCACTATCCTGTGGTTTCACTATCCTATCCTCTTCTACAATCTCACGAAGCATGTCAAGACTATCCTTAAGGTACGAGAGATAAGCATAGTGAGCCGACCTATTGTTCCTAAGAGGAAGCGGAATATACACTGCATCAATAGCATACTTCTTACAAGCAAAAACCTTTTGAACAACATTATCACAAGTGATGATTGGCATTTTCCCTTCCACCTGAGTCTTTAGATTCTCAATCTCTTTAAGCAAAGAAGTTATCTTTTCATTGTTTTTATCATGATTGATCTTAATTGAATCATATAACTCTTTGTAATGTTGTTTGACTTTTGAATTTTCAGTTTGAAAACAATCATTTTCGTGTTTGAGTTGGTTGATGATGTTTTGAAATTGAAAATTCTGAGAATCTACAGATGGTGGTTTTTGGGATCCAATCACATCACTCTTGTTAGACTTCAATTTGGCAATATGAGCCCTCAATTTTCTAATCGTGTTAGTATGAGCTTGAATTTTTTCATCCCGTTTGGCTTATTCAAAATATGCATCAAATTCAGGAGCATCCGAGGATGTCTTGGCATTTGTAATTTTAATCCTTTCTTTTAAGTGTTGATATTGTAATTGCAAATTAAAATTATCAACTTCTAGTTTCGAAAAATGCCTGACCATGTTATCATGATCATCGTTTTGAATTTTTTCATGCAGTTTTAAATTCTCCCCCTCAAGCTCAACAACACGATTCTGGAAAACATTTAATGCAACAGACATTTCATGAAATTGACAAGCAGTTAATGAAGAATCAGTAGCAGTATAAAAAACATCCTGTGCAATACATTTAGCAATCAAATTCTCATTCATGATGAGAACATTTTTTCTCTCAATTTCATTGCATTTAAGATCAATTGCCAATTTTTTTCCCTCATTTTCCACATTTTTAAACATTTATTTCATTTCTTTCAATTCAGTTTCAAGGGTTTTTTGCATACCCTCAAAATGTTCTTTGATGAGTTTAAAAAATGGCATAACCTCAGTTAAGTAGCACTCATTTGTTTGTTCAAATCCCCTTTCCCCTTCAGAAATCCCCGTTGGTGTAATTATCTTCTTACATGTTTTATCAAAATCGGCAAACGTAGATACTGATAAGAGTATTACATTTTGTGGGAAGAGTTAAAGGCACTAAATGCATTGGTGTATTGGGAGGGTACACCGTTGCAGGAGCAATTTTCCTAAGGGGTGGATTTTTTTCATTAAGTACTTCGGCTTTTCTCTTTCCATGTCTAAAGACCAAAATATTTGCTCTGGGGCCAGCTTAGTTTGAGGTGCAAAAACAGTTAACATGTTCTCCTTATAATAATCATGAGGTTTGGTTAGAACACGCTTTTTAATGCACTTGGGATCCTTCATTTTATTCTATAATCTCTCTCTATTAACAGATTCTATCTCATCAATCTCCTCAGTAGATGACACATCGGGGGGGGGGGGGCATGATCAGGTTTAAGCATCACATTAGCATCATACAAGGCATGTTGAGTGGCACTAACGCTCCTAAGAAAGTTAGTTTTAGGCACTCCTAAATCCTTATTGCTATGTTCATCTCGCAACTTAATGTGCTTTTGTATCATTTGAGCAGTTTGAATGGTTTGGCCTTGTGTGTACAACTTATTTTCAAGCTTGTTCTTTAACGCCTTAAGATTGGAAAAGTCATTTAAGAGTTTAGATTCTTTATTTTGAAATTCAAGTTTTAGTGCAGTTACACTTTCCTGAATCTCCTGTTTTTGTTTAACAGTTTGATCAATTTGATTTTGTAAAGATTTTATCTCCCTCTTTAATGCTTCTTCCTTTAAGTTACTTTCAGTTATATATGTACACATCTGCCAATCCATTTTCTGTTCACGTTCGGTTAGCTCAAATTTTGCACGTTGTTGATAAATAGTCACCTGATCTTTAAGAATATTAATCCTAGTAGTCAAGGTATCATCAGGTACAACAGCAGTGTATTCATCCAGTTCACACACATGATTATCAACAAAAGATGCATCATTTGGTACAACAGACTCGACGTTGTGTCTTACATATTGTTCATATGGGATAACATTGCTATTTCCCGTATCAACAGTGTATGACTCCACAACATTTTTTTGTTGTACTTCGTTATGAATCCTTTGTTCATTCCTCACATTATCATCACATACAACTGAAGATGGTTCACTAGATACATCAGTTTCTTTGTTGTCATTCACATGTTGTTCAATTTGGATAACATTGCTATTTTCCAATTCAACATCATCTGACTTGGCAACATTAGTCTGATGTACTTCGTTGGGAATCTTCGGTTCATCAATCTTTGTGCATGTATCATATAACTTTAGTACCTCAGTATGACGGATGAGTTGTAGGGACCAAATTGTTATGGTGATGAGATTGCAGATGACAAATTGTCAGTTGAAAAAGGAGTTACAGCTTGGATAGGAGTGCGGGTATCGGACCCAGTACTTGGATATCATCAGTTGAAGTAATGCTTGCCATGATGTAATATTAAACGGGATTTTACAGCTCTTGTAACTTAAACCAAGAAATCGATTCTTTCGCGGGATTTTAATAAAGTCAACAAAAGAAACCGTGAAATGATGCTGAGTGCTTTAGTGATTGAGTGTGAGATGATAAACTTTGCAAGGTTCAATAAGTTATCTAAGTCAAGTCACAACGAGTCAAATCACACCAAGTCAAATCACAATTAGTCAAATTGCAAGAATCAACTCGCAACGTCAGATTGTAATTGGACAAGTTGCAAAAACTCAAATTGCAACAATTCTCAAATCACGAAACTATTCAACTTGCAGCGTGTTATCAACTCACAACAACTTGATCATCTAGCAGTGAGTTATCCACCAGCAGTGTGATTTGGTTCGGTTAATGCAAGTTGCAATGGTGAAATTATGGTCTGAAAACATAAAACCTCAATAACTTCACTCTGGAGGTGATTTGGGCCTCGACAAATTCGCTTCATGACTTCGAGGAGAAACCTGACAATGTTCAGCCTGTTCCGATCGTTTTGACTAGTATTTCGCTGAAAACGGAGTTACGGTTCAAAAGATATGATCGTTTGAAGTTTTGACGTAAAAAAGTCAACTTTGGTCAAACTGCAATTTTGGCAAATCGCTAGAATTACAGAAAAGCAACTCGCTAGAATCACACTTGAGCAACTCGCTAGAATCACACTTGAGCAACACGCTAAAAGCACCAAATCGCTAAACAGGCAACTCGCTACTCAGCAACTCTCTAAACAACCAAATCGCTAGAAACACTCGTGAAACAACTCGCTGAAGACAACTTGCTGATCACAACTCGCTAAGTGACCAACCCTCTAACTTTAGCAACTCGCTAAAAAAGGAATGAGCAAATCGCTAATTTCACTATGCAACAAGTCTGACAACTCGCTAGTCAGATGAGACAAAGAGTCTCTATCCAGCGATTTGTCTTTATGTCTAAAAATAGTAAACGTAGCAACTCGCTATCCAGAAATTAACAACTCGCTACCAAGAGTTGAGCAACTCGCTAGCAAGAAGACTCCACCGAGAAGCAACTCGCTACAAAGAAACCTCACTTAAAATTCATCAAACTCCAAACAAACAATTGATTCCTCCTAACCAAATGAAAAACTAAGTCTCTCAAGCACCTCTAAACATGAAAGTACACTAAAATCACAGCACAAATCACTAGCGAGATCAAACTAATGTGTTTACTTCCTAAACCATTCAAACCAAATGAAAACAGCAAAACCAAGCATAAATCCGAGTTCAAACAATCCCAAAGATTAAACCAAGGTTCTTGATACCAATTGTAGGATACTCTAAATCATAACATGTATGGTTATTGTGATTGTGGATAAAATGGTAAGAATTCTAGAGAGAGAAAGAAAGAGAGAATGGGAGCCTTTAGAGAGAGAAACTAAATGATATTAAATTAAACTAATGAAAGGTCCAACCCCTTCCTTTCTAGGGAAGGGGTATTTATACATATTACAAAACGCCCTTCACTCGGGCTGTGGATCAGGTATACAGTGGGTAAAGACCCGTCCTTCCTCCACGATGTTACTAAACTATTACTAACTAATGATAAATACTACGAGCTACATAATGCTAAACTATACACGGGGTGACCGAGTCTTTAATATGAATAATTGAATATTGAATTCCTAACAAAATGGACAACCAACAATGCACACAATATGGTAAAACGGAATTTATTTCATGTAAAATTTGACTTTAAAAAGTCAAAGACAATAAATGGAGTAGTCAACATCCTACTTCTAAAAATAAAAATAAAATAAAAAAAATAAAAAAGAAACAAAGAAAATAAATAAATAAAATCCTACTTCTATAAAAGGAAAGCACCCAACATTGTCTTAAATGAGGCAAAGCCTCCAAATGCACGCTCTTGGATTGGTTTGGGTGAGAAAGAGCATCTAAACGCTCATGAATGTGTTGAAGAGCAAAGCGGGTTTCATCTTGAACTTGGTGAAGCATGATTTTAATGCTTTCACCTATTTTTGCCGCTCGCTCACATTGTGAGCACCCATGGCAAGGATTGGGTAGCATGGGGTCATTGGATGAAGGTGGTGTTGGTGGAATGGTGACGGTATCTTAAGTGGAGGTTGGGTTGGCAATGAAGGAGAGCAAGGTGGTTTGAAATTCCATTGCTTGATGGAGGTGTGTGTCCACCATGCTCTTGAAGGCATAGAGGTTGTCAAGGCGATCGTTGATTTCCTCGTAGCAGTTGGGAGGGTTGTTCCACAACGAAGCCTCTATTTCCTCATATGAAGGAAAGAAAGAGTCAAAGTGTTGGGATTGGGACTGGGATTGTGGTTGAGACACTTGAGGTGGTAGTGGTTCATGGTGTTCAAAGTTGGCTTCTCCATAGAGAGGGCCATGGATGTCTTTGAAGAGTGGGTGAAACAACAACGGTTTTGGTTGGGATGGTTCTTGTTGTGGTGGTGGTTCTTGTTAAAAAGGCTCATTGGGCTCAAAGAATGCCCTTGGTTGATGGTTTGCCATTCGCTCAGTTGAGCTGAACGAAGGCAATGGTGGTGGATTGGTTGATCTAGGCGGGAGATCATCTAGGTCTTGCAAGAAAGGATGTGGTGATGTTGGTGGAGGGCCGAAAAGCTCCATCGGTTCAAGCTTTGGTGATTTGGGTGGTGATGGAGATTTGGATGGTTGAGTTGGAGCCGGTGGTGGACTTGGATCAATGGGGGTTTTTGTGGGTGGTGGAGTGGTGATCACATTGTGGAGCCTTGGTGATGGTGTTGGAGTTGCAAGGTTTAGAAAATTTTCATCTTTGATGGGTGAGGAGATAATGAGTGGTGATTCATCCGAAGATGAGGAGCTTAGGTTGATAGTAGTGTTGAAACAACATGGTTTGACACTAATGCGGGCGGTTCTCCTAATGGGTCTTGATGGTGGAGAGGTATTTGTTGACTTTTTCATGGTCAAAATGTTGTTTTNGGTTTAGAAAATTTTCATCTTTGATGGGTGAGGAGATAATGAGTGGTGATTCATCCGAAGATGAGGAGCTTAGGTTGATAGTAGTGTTGAAACAACATGGTTTGACACTAATGCGGGCGGTTCTCCTAATGGGTCTTGATGGTGGAGAGGTATTTGTTGACTTTTTCATGGTCAAAATGTTGTTTTAGAGACTAAAGATCAGAGATTGAGATAGTGATGGTGTGATTTGGAAGTGTTCTAAGATGGTCCAATTTATAGAGTTGAAAAGATGTTGAAAGGAGTTTTGGATTTGATGTTCTACCATACAAATTTTGAGGTTTCTAATGATTTGGATGGTTTATAAAGGTTGTCAAATCATTGGAAGTCAATCCAATGGAAAATGATGGAGTAAAAAGACCAAGATATGCACTAAATGCTATGTGGTTATGTCAAATGATTTGGATCAGATGTTTCATGGATTCCAAAGAACCTTTTGGAGGGTTCCTTGCTTTATGGAGAAGGGTTCCTTGAGTTAGTTATGGTTAAATTCGATTTTTGGCAGGAAATGGTTTCCTATTGGTTCAAGTGACTTAGAATTGTCCTAATGCACTTAACAACTAATAAGAAACTTTTTTTTTGGGTATAGGGGAGTAATCCTGCACCCCGGTAAAGTATATTAACCAAAAAACATTGAAGTACAATGGATGAGAGTGAGTCCCTTATCTCAGTCCCTAAGGACACAACCTAACCACTATATAAGAATGACATGCCATTCTTATAACATACAAATCCAAATACAACTAACAATGACTAAAAATAAAATACAATACATCATAGCTCAGATAAACCTTAATGGCTTCTTTACATCATCTTAGCGATCCAGATTTAGCACATGAAGAAACCCATAACCAAGTTTCCCCGCCTTCCAAGTACACCTTCCAAACAAATCCATTTACGTCTTCTATTAGTATTATGCATAAAGCATAATCTAATAATTTAATAAGAGTGTAATCCGTAGCAAATGAATTTGAAAAATAACATGGCTAAACGACCCTAACTTCCAGCATATAATAACTTGAAACATTCTTCAAAACAATCCAAGTGAATCACATGAAGACAACCAGGAATCAAGTCATATGCAGCACCAATAATGGAACATGAAATGACAGCATATGCAACCTCAATAATAGAACATGGATATGTAGTAGACGGCCAAAAAAACCCTCGCCAACCTGTTGCATGCCACCTATGATCCAATAAAATCAAACCAAGGAGTCTTTGAAAGATGAACCATGTCAAAAACCAAAATCCCCACTTGACAACTAGCAATAACGATCAACAGCCTCTAAGTAAAAGGTTTCAAGAAACCCTACCAAAACAACAGCCATAACTAAACCACATCACATCAGTCCCAATACAAGAATATTAGTTCTTATTAGTCACTTTAACTAATAAGAAACTTGTTTCTAACTAAAAAGGATGGTATGGTGTTGTCTGGAAGTCGAAATTTTGAAGAGTTGAAAAAGTTTCTGCAGGTGCTGGCGGAACCAAACAAATACAAAGGCGGGACCCTGTTTTTGGTTCCACCAGATCCGTTGGGCCAAAACTGGGTTTACCCAGAAATTGCACTGGCGGAACCCTATATTTGGTTCCGCCAGGTCTGGAAAATTAACAGAACAGTATTTTGGGTGTCGAGACGATTTCCAAATTTTTTGAAAATTCCCAAAGCATAAACTTAGTATTATATCTGATTAGGAAATGCCAAAAATGAATATAGAAACATTCTTACCGATAGATTTTGACCGGGGGCTAGCAAATTTCACTATACTTAGTGAAATTTTTCATAAACTTGAAAATTTGACAACATCCCAAATGTTGTCCACCTGGATATTCGTTAGTTCATACAAGTACTGAATACAACCAAATATCCCTACGAACACATAAATCCATAAAACAAAGAGTTAAACATCCAAATTGTTCAAATGACACCTAGTGCCAAACACTCCCTACACTCGTTCTCATTGGCGATCCATCTTCTTGTTCAGCTTGCCAAGAAACCTCCCAAAGCATTTGAACATCCCCTTAGTTTGCTTGAACTCTTCGGACTTGTTTGGAATATTTGGAAGTTGTGAAAGATATTCAAGAGGTGGGAGCCTAGATTTGGGTAACCCGTCATCTTCACTCATTGATGATGACGATGAGGAAGTAGGAGGATGAGGGCGTTTCCCTTGGGCTTTGGAGACTCTCTTATCACTAAGTGGAACAAAAGTGTGTGGGATGAGAGAGTAATCTAGGCGAAGGCCTCTTGGGGTTGGAGGAATGGGAGCAATGTGTCTAAAGAGACGTGTTAGGAGCATTCCATATGGCATAGCGGTGGTGCCGTGCACGGGAATGTCGGCCATCCTTTTGGCCATGTAGTNTGAAAGATATTCAAGAGGTGGGAGCCTAGATTTGGGTAACCCGTCATCTTCACTCATTGATGATGACGATGAGGAAGTAGGAGGATGAGGGCGTTTCCCTTGGGCTTTGGAGACTCTCTTATCACTAAGTGGAACAAAAGTGTGTGGGATGAGAGAGTAATCTAGGCGAAGGCCTCTTGGGGTTGGAGGAATGGGAGCAATGTGTCTAAAGAGACGTGTTAGGAGCATTCCATATGGCATAGCGGTGGTGCCGTGCACGGGAATGTCGGCCATCCTTTTGGCCATGTAGTAGGCCAAGTTGAAGGGTTGCCGAGTGGATAAAGAGTAGAGCATGTAGCAAAGGCAAACATTGATGTGATCCCGGTTTCCTATGGTGCTAATGACATTGGCTCTAAGGAGTTCTTCCCATTTCTTGAATTGAGGTTTGAGTTCATTGAGTTCTGATGTAGCAATTCTAGCTAGTAAAGCTTTGAACCACGGGTATCGTTATCCCAACGAGCGTTGAAATTGATCTTGTCACTCAAGTCGTAAGTTATGTGAGATGAATGGTTTAAAAGATGTGAATTTGGTTTAGTTGAACTATGAAAGGTCTGCATAAAAGTTAAATGAAATAAGGTACGAGATGATAAGAAATAAATTTAACTATGAAAGAAAACATGAGACTAAGTAAAGCGAAAAAGACATAAAAGTTTAAACTAAGAAAGAAAGAAATAAAGAAAATGTTTTTGTTGCTTTGTATTTTAATTAACGAAAAGAAAATTAGACTAAGTTAAAAGGTTTAAAAGAAAATTCGACAGAGTAACGGTAGGAAATTAATAAAAGAAAACTCCACTCGATAAACGATGGAGTGCAAATAAGCCTAGCTCGGCTTTAGAAATAAATAAGACACGACACTAAAAGACCAAGACTCGAAAACTAAAGTAAATAAAACTCAAACTCGCTAACAAATAAAAAACTGAAACTCGCTAGACTTTTAAACACAAACTCGCTAACCTATACGAAACAAACTCGCTAGGTCTATAAAATGAAACTCGCTAGGGATAATAAAATCAAAACTCGCTAGCTAAAAATAAAACACAAACTCGCTATTGTATAAAAAGGCTTACTCGCTAGGATACCAAACTCGCTAGACATAAAATAAAAACAAACTCACTAACCTATACGAACCAAACTCGCTACAAAACTAGAAATGAAACTCGCTAGACTCGAAACTCGCTAGGATTCTTAGAAAACCAAACTCGCTAAGTGTTCTAAAGTAACAAACTCGCTAGCCAAGTCTTCAAACTCGCTAGCTAAATTGAAAACACAGCTTACTCGCTATAGTTTTGAGACCATACTCGCTAGAAAGAGAAAAACACACATAACTCGCTATTTTGGGGTTTAAGAGGTACGAGACATTTTTTTACGTGAAATTTTTATAAAAACTTAATGAAAACTTATTTAGACTCAATATTAAGCAAAACCAATACTCAAAATAAACATGTAATAAGCTCACGAATCAAAATAAGCAAAAGTTATTTCTAGGGCTTGTAACTAAAAAGCTAGTTTAGACTCAAAATAAAGATTAAAAAGCTAAATATAACGACTTG